>JACEIK010004175.1:107382-120820 GCA_018107945.1 Datura stramonium | reverse complement strand
CATATGCTCAAAGATTGCCCAGTAGCGATACAGGGCCACGATGGGGGCCGAGGCCTATCTTCCAATTCAGCAGCTCAACCCGCACGCTCAGCAAAGCAGTGGGCATCTACTAGCACTGGTGGCGGTCAGCGCCAAAACAGATTCTATGCCTTAGAATCCTACCAGGAGTAGGAGGTCTCCCCGGATGTAGTCACTGGTATGTTACGAGTTTTCCATCTTGATTTATATGCTTTGTTAGATCTGGGGGCTACCTTGTCTTTTGTGACACCTTACGTGGCTAGTAATTTTGATGTTAGTCCCAAAGTCTTGTCAGAACCCTTCTCAGTCTCCACTCCCGTTGCTGATTCAGTTGTAGCTAGGCGGGTGTATAGAAGTTGCCCGATCACAATATTCAATAAGGTCACCTCCGCAGACCTAGTAGAGTTAGCCCAGACTGACTTTGATATTATTCTCTTCATGGATTGGTTGCATGCATGTTATTTTCTATTAATTATAGAACCCGTGCGGTGGAGTTCCACTTCCAGGGTGAGTCATTCTTAGAGTGGAGGGGTAGTTCGGTCGTGCCTGTAGATCATTTTATTTCCTACCTTAAGGCCAAGAAGATGATTTTCAAAGGTTATGTGTACCATCTAGTTAGGTTTAAGGATGTTGATACTGATACCCCGACTACCCAACCAGTTCCAGTAGTATGTGAGTATCCAGAAGTGTTCCCTAATGATTTACCAGGTGTTCCTCCCGAGAGGGAAATCGATTTTGGTATTGACCTTCTTCCCGACACATAGCCTATATCTATTCCTCCCTATAGAATGGCTCCAGTTGAGCTAAAAGAGTTAAAGGAGCAGTTGAAGGATCTTTTGGATAAGGGTTTCATTAGACCGAGCAAGTCCCCATAGGGTGCATCGGTTCTCTTCGTATGTGTATTATTTATTGGCAATTAAACAAGGTCACCGTCAAGAACATGTATCCTCTACCCAGGATTAATGATTTATTTGACTAGCTTCAGGGTGCCAAGTGTTTTTCGAAGATAGATCTCAGATTTGAGTACCATCAGCTTAGAGTTCGGGAGAGTGACATCCCGAAGACAGTCTTCAGGATGCGGTATGGTCATTATGAGTTTGTAGTAATGTCTTTTTGACTAACGAATGCTCCTTCAGCTTTTATGGACTTGACAAACAGGGTGTTCAAGACATACCTAGATATGTTCGTAATTGTGTTTATTGATTACATCTTGATATACTCTCGAAGCGAGGAGGAGAATTCCTCCCGTATCCCTTTAAGAATTAGGGCAACACCTTTCTCTAACTCATTAATGCTTTTCAAGGACTCTGTAGATAATTGTGTGATCTATTCACAGAAGGTACACCACATCCCAAATACATAAGCCTCTTGTGGTTCAAAATTTGAGGCAACATACTACAAAGGTTGGGCTAGATGCTTGGAGACATTACGACATTTAATCTGATTTTCTCTGTTCTCCACATCAGCAATTAAGAAAGTTTGGGAAAGTATAATATTTTCTGAAGGAGGGAGCTTCAACTTTTTCGATGGATCCTCATTTGTAACTTGATCCTTGACGTCATCAAGTGACAGGTGAGAACTCATCATCATATTGGAGGGATTTAGGCTAGTAATACAATCTTCAAACATATCATCACCAGACACCATTCCCCCAAGACCCAACTAAAAAAGTTGGAGTTAATATTGAGTAAAGAAGCAAGTTCAGTAAAATATTAAAGAAATAATTTTTACCTGATGTGCAAATTCAGTTAATGGCATTGTTGAACCAGTTGCACCATCCTCAAAATATTATGATGTCAATACTAACGGAATCCAAGTCAGCGAACTCGGAATGTTAGCCACTTAAATCTTTGGGTTTTTTCTTCAAGCGCTTCTAATGTTGTTCTTGACTAACATTGTAATGCCCCGGAAGTGCCTAAGACTAGACTCGGGATTTAAAATGAAAACTGGCAGAAAAATATGAAAATCTACTCAGGACGTTGAATGGATCGTTGGTGGACCAACGACCCGTGGTAGGTTCCCATGGTGAGAAGCTGCAGAATCGTCTAGGAAATAACGGTCCTCAAGATGACCCGTTGGATGTTGCAACGAGTCATTGAAAGGAGTCGTTGTGAGGTTGGTCCTTAATTAAGGAGGAAGTAACAAGTCGTGGTACGACTCGTTGTTGGAAGCAACAGGTCGTTGTCAGCACTCGTTGAAAGAAATCCCAAGTTAGGGCAGTGGTGATGTCACGCCCTGAGTCTACACCCTAGATGGAACACGGTACTTGAAGTCACAGGTGAACCCAAGTCAAACCCTAGTCTATCATACACTGGTATACTGAGTAAAACAATTATAGCGGATGCTTTGAAATAATAACATAAGACCATTTATAAAAAAAAATACAACTAAAAACATAAGGTTTAAAACATCTGCAGTCTGAAATTAATTTTTTGTCTGAAAGTCCTCTAACTGATGAGTTGCTTGGACAAGCCCCCATCTAACTCTAAGTGTAGCTAGAAATAATGAACTAACTAAAAGAAAAGAAATACGGCCCTCCAATGATGAGGAGTTACACTTCAACTGCTGAGGAGGAGGATCTGAACTGTGGCGACTAACGATGCCGAGTCTGAGAACCTACAGCTGTATCATGAGACGATACAGCATAAAAGTATGCATCAGTACTTTGAATGTACTGAGTAAGTGAGAGGAACATTATACTGGATATAAATGAATGAAATGTAAATGACATGCAATGACCACTAATATACTGAGCTGATCAACTTAATGTAAACTGAAATAGTCAAGATGACCCTGTCTGGTGGTCAAAGACATGCTCTAAGTGTGAAAGTTCTTAGTCTGAGATACTGTACTGATCTGCTAATTTAGAAACTGGACTGGACTGACTAGTGGGAGAGTCTATAACCGACATATAACCACGTGAGCTAGATGTGGAGTCTGATGTATACACCCCACCAGTAGGACTCAATATACCTTGCAAGGGTAGAAAGGCATGAACTGGGTTATCACAAGAGTCTGGGGCCAATCAGGCCAAATAATATTGTAATCTATGCTGGCAATGTAGTTTTGGGAACCTGGGTGCGCCGGAACCCCGGCCCGCTCGGTACTAAGTCCTACTCCCACTGAAAAACCTAGACTGAATTACTAAGATGATAGCTCGAAACTGGGGTCCAAGACTAGTCAGGGATATAACTGAAAGTACCCTGAGAGTCTTATCGGATCAGATTCTGAAACTGGGTTCTATATTAGTCAAAGTTGCTTATCTAGAAGCGTCGTAACCGTCTAAGAACAAACTGTAATCTAAATTGGGGTCCAGAGGCTAGTCAGAGCTATATATCTAAAATGTCATGACCGCCTAATGGACCAATAAACTGATTCTCAATCTGATTCTGATAACTGGGAGGCACCACTGACACCTCAGGAAAAAGACCAAAGTCAAACTGATCTTTTGAAAAATTATGTATAGTTCTGAAGAGATTCTACATTCTAACTGAACTAAACTACTAAGCAGCTAGCAGAGAATTCAACTTATTCCGACAACACGGGAATCCACATTATGGCAAAATTTTCAAGAACACAAGGGAATCTCATCCAACAAGCATTATTATAATTTTCTCATTCGTGCCAAGGCTAAAATCATTCTTATCAAGGGAGAAGCTACTCAACATCTAAACAATAAGGAATACTAGAAATTTAGCCCAAATCACACTTCACAAACCATGAGAAATTCAATATAATATGTTTCACTCGAGAACTCAGGGGTTAAATTCACTTTTGCAGGAACATCGACAATTTGGTCAAGAACTAATGAAGATTATATCAACAATAAACACGAATATCCTGCTAGGTGAAATCAACGATAATAAACATGTAATCTTTTCATACTCGAAAACTCAGGGCTAAGACTAATAGAGAAACTACAAGAGGGTTTTGGGGGTCACAAGGGAAGAACTATTCCCTTGTTGAATTCGCACATACCTGGCTGAGAATTCCCTGGAGGAGGAAACTTGAATTCTGAGATGAATGAAAAAACCTAGGTCTTACTCTGAAAGTTTCTTGAGAGACTCTTCGATGTTTCTCTGAGAATGAACGTGGGGAATGAGGGGAGAGGCTGTTCATTCCCACTATAGGTCTGAAATTATGTCTAAAACGACGTAGTTTAAAGTTTAGAAGAGTAGAAAATTACTAACCAAACCTTAGAAAATCATAGGGAAAAACTGTCATGTGGTCCTAACGGGTGACCTAACGGGTCTTGATCAATGACCACGACTCATGGTCATACTCGTTGAGTACACCGATTGGAAATCCATGTATGCCACCACGAGGGACCTAACGAGTCATGGTGATTGACCATGACTCATTGGTCACCTGTCGTGGACCACACTTCCCAAAAGCCCTATAGATCCCCACGGTGACACCACGACTCGTGTACACACATAATGAGTCGTGGTGAGGACTCGTGGGGTACACTATCTCACACCTTAACCTTTGACCAAGGTCTGACCACGAGGCACCTAACGGGTCGTTAGGTATCATAACAACTCATTAGGTGAGTCGTTCTTTGGCATTTTCTGCAGATTCCCAGATTTTCCTATTTAAGTCCCGGATCTAGTATTTGAGTTTCTGGGGCATTACAATATCTCCCCCTTGGAAATATTCGTCCTCGAATGTTGGAAATCACACAGGAAAGCAGGGAATAATAATCACAATGATCAAATACTACTCATTTAACTCCAAAACTGACGGAATGAACACCCACTTTTCAACATACATAACTGAACTGAATTCACCTTTCATACAAACATCCAAAATCATAAAGGAAACTTAAACGCATGAATTGAACCCAACAACTAGATCAGTTTCTAAGTCAAAACTAATATTGTAAGTTGTAACAAAGTTGGTAGAGAACAAATGTGGGTATTTGGGCATCATATATTCTTCAGCCTCTCACGTAGCCCCTCAACCCGCTGATTTCTCTATAAGACATTGACTGAAGCTATTTCCTTGTTCCTTAGCTTACGAACTTGATGGTCAAGGATCTGAACTGGTACCTTCTCATATGAGAGACTATCCTTTATTTCTACACTGTCCAACGGCACAACTGAGGTTGGAACTCCGATGCATTTCTCCAAGAGTGACACATGGAATACAAGGTGCACGGATGCCAACTCTGTAGGTAACTCCAGTTCATAAGCTACTTTTCCAATTCACCTCAGAACTCTATAGGGTCCCACATACCTCGGACTCAGCTTTCCTTTCTTCCCAAACCTCATCACCCCTTTCATGGGCGAGATTTTCAAGTAAACCCAATCATCAACTGCAAACTCCAGCTCTCTTCTCCTCACATCAGCATAAGATTTCTAACGGCTCTAAGCTGTTTTCAATATTTCTCTAATAAGTTGTACCTTCTGCATAGCTTCGTGAACCGAGTCTGACCCGATTATAGCATCTTTACCCACTTCAAACCACCCGATAGGAGATCTGCACCTCCTGCTATACAATGCCTAAAACAGGGCCACCTGGATACTAGAGTGGTAACTGTTATTGTACGCAAACTAGATAAGAGGCAAATAGTCATCCCAATTACCTTTAAAATCGATCACGCATGCTCTCAACATGTCTTCCAAGGTCTAAATAGTTTGCTCAGCTTGCCCATCTATCTGTGGGTGAAAAGTTGTGTTGATCTTGACCTGAGTGCCAAGCCCTCTTTGAAAAGACCTCTAGAAGTGCAAGGTGAACTGAGTTCCTCTATCTGAAATGATAGCTACTGGCACCCCATGAAGTCTGAATAACTCTTGGATGTAAAGTCTGGCATAGTCCTCAGCTGAATCCGTCGTTTTGACCGGGAGAAAGTGTGCTGACTTATTCATCCGGTCTACTACTGCCCAGAGTGAGTCATGTTGCCGACGAGTCTAGGGTAGGCCCATAATGAAGTCCATGTTTACTTTTTCCCACTTCCATGTGGGTATGCTGATGTCCTGAGTCATACCTCCTGGTCTCTGGTGTTCCACCTTAACTTGCTAGCAATTCGGGCACTTGGCTACAAATTCAGCAATGTCTCTTTTCATGCCGTTCCACCAGCAAATATCCCGCAGATCTCGGTACATTTTTGTAGCACCAGGGTGAACAGAGTATCTCGAGTTGTGTGCTTCAGTTAATATCTGTTGTCTTAACTCACCAACATCCGGTACACACAACCTGCCCTGGTAATTGAGCACACCACTTCCCCCTTTGGAGAAAGCTTCCACCTCCTTCCTGAGGACCACTTCTTTAAGTTTAAGAAGAATGGGATCTTCATCCTGTCTGGAATTAACTTCGACTATCAAGGATGAATTGGACCCGTTTTGCATTACCACACCACCTTCGACTGAATCCACCAACTGCACCCCTAATCGGGCTAGTCTGTGAACATCCTTCATTAACTCTTTTTTTCCTTCCTCAATGTGAGCCACACTCCCCATAGACCGTCTGTTTAGGGCGTCAGCCACTATATTTGCTTTGCCCGGATGATATAGCACGCTCATGTCATAGTCTTTTAATAGCTCTAACCACCTTCTCTATCGAAGATTTAGGTCCTTCTGACTCAACACATATTGAAGGCTCTTATGATCTGTAAATACATCCACGTGAGCCTCATATATGTAATGTCTCCATATTTTTACCGCAAACACCACCGCTGCCAACTCCAAGTCATGAGTTGTATAGTTCTTCTCATGAACTTTGAGTTGTCTGGAGGCGTAGGCTATCACTTTACCCCGCTGCATCAGAACGCATCTGAGTCCAACTCGGGAAGCATCACAATAGACAACCAACCCATTTGTTCCTTCTGGCAAGGTCAAAACTGGAGCGGTGGTGAGTCGAGTCTTCAACTCCTGGAAACTCTTCTCACTCGTATCCGACCACTAAAATTTCACTTTCTTCTGAGTTAACTTAGTCAGAGGGGATGCTATAGAGGATAAACCTTCCACAAATCGTCGGTAATAACCAGCTAGACCCAGAAAACTCCTGATTTCCGTTGGGGAGGTAGGTCTAGGCCAATCTTTCACTACTGCTATCTTGTGAGTATCTACTTGTATTCCTTCACCTGAAACCACATGACCTAAGAAAGTCACAAACTTTAACCAGAATTTGCACTTGCTGAACTTGGCGAACAACTGCGATCTCTGAGTTTCTGTAATGCTAACCTCAGGTGATTAGCATGCTCTTCCTCATTCTTGGAGTATAAATATCGTCGATAAATGCAATGACAAACATATCCAGATACTTCTTGAAAACTCTAGTCATCAAGTCCATGAAGGCTACTGGAGCGTTTGTTAGCCCGAAGGACATCACCACAAACTCGTAGTGACCATATCGAGTCCTGAATGCTATTTTCAGTATGTCACATTCTATGACCCTTAGCTGATGGTACCCTGACCTGAGATCGATTTTTGAGAAACAACTGGCTCCCAGAAATTGGTCAAATAGGTCGTCAATTCTGGGCAGGGGATACTTGTTCTTGACTATGACTTTGTTCAGCTGATGGTAATCTATGCACATTCTGAGGGTACCGTCCTTCTTATGCACGAATAGCACTGGGGAACCCTAGGGAGATATGTTGGGTCTGATAAAACCCTTGTCAAGAAGATGTTTTAGTTGTTCCTTTAACTCCTTAAGCTCAGCTGGGGCCATTATGTAAGGAGGAATGGAGATGGGATGAGTATCTAAGAGGAGGTCTATTTCGAAGTCTATTTCCCGCTCATGGGGGAACTCCAGGAAGATCCTCAGGAGATACATCTAGGAATTCACTGACCACTGGAACCAACTGAATAGTTGGGGTCTCGAATTTGGAATCCTTGACCCGAACTAGATGATAGATACATCACTTGGAGATGAGTTTCCCTTAAGGTAGGAAATAAACCTACCCTTAGGCGCTGAACTGCTACCCGTCCACTCTAACACTGGTTCATTTGGAAACTGGAACTTAACAACTCTAGTTCTGTAATCAACTGAGGCATAGCAGGAGTGTAACTAATCCATGCCAAGGATAAGCTCAAAATTGAACATATCTAACTCTACGAGGTCAGTTGGGATGACTTTATTCAAGACTGAGACTAGGCAGTTTCTATATACCCGGCTGGCTCTAACTGACTCACCAACTGGGGTGGAGACTGTGAATGGTTCTGAGAGGACCTCTGGACTAATGTTGAACTAGACTTCTATGTAGGGAGTGACGAATAAAAGAGTCGCTCTTAGATCTAGGAGGGCATACACATCTAGATGAAGGAGACGTAACATTCCTGTGACTACGTCAGGTGAGCTCTCCTAATCCTGACAGAAAGCCAGAGCAAAGAAACGGTTTTGGTGTTGACCGCCATCTATACCTAATGTGTTGGCCTGCTAGGCTACTCGACCTACTGGAGCTGATGAAGTGGTGGATTGTGATCTCCCTCACCCTGCTGATGGGCACTCCCTGGGAGCGATGTCCGAGATATCCACAACTGAAACAGCCCTCTCGACCCTGAAGGCACTCTCCCGGGTGGTTCTTGCCACACTTGGGGAAAGCTGGATACTTGTTCCCAATGTTGTAGGTCTGAGACTGAGTGCCAGATGACCCACCCCTCCAACCCTTGCGAGACCGAAAGGTTAGGGCGCTGGCTGAACTGGGTGTTGGGGCTCTCTGCTGTTGCTGCTGCTGTGGGCGGCTACTACCGCTAGACCTCTGATGGCCATACTCTGACTGGCCAGTCCTTTCCCATTTGTTCTTTCACTCCATATCATTCAGCTTTTCGGCCTCAATGCATAGACAATCAAGCTGGAGAGGTCCATATCTTTAATCAGCATCGCTGTTCTGCACTCCTTGAGGACCAGATTCGACACCCTGTTCACAAATTTCAACATGCGAGCCCTTGGCTCGGCTACCATCTCTGGAGCGTACTTAGACAACCTTGTAAACTCCAGAGCATACTCCTCCACCGTTCTGTTTCCCTGTCTCAAATTCATAAACTCCGCCATCTTTGCCTCGCTCAGCTCCCGAGGGAAAAATCTATCCAAGAAAGATGTGTGGAACTGCCCCCACTCTACTGGTCTTGATGTCGCTGGCCGCCCCTCTTTCCATTGGCCATACCAGACCTGAGCTACCCCTTTTAGCTGGTAGCCAGCCAGGTCAGCACTCTCTGAGGAGCTAACACCCATAATGTGGGTAATCTTCCTGATCTCATCCACGAACTCTTGGGGATCCTCCCGTACTTTGGATCTCTGAAAAGATGGAGGGTTCATACGGGTGAAGTCTGCACCCTCGCAGCTACTGCAGACCCATTTGTGGCTACCAGAACCACCTGTTGGTTCACCTGGTTGGTCACTGTTTGGGCTAGCAGTTGAATGGCCACCCTAAATTTGGTGGTAGACACCGAATCATCTTGAGGGCCTATCAGGGCTGGTGGAGCAGGTATATTGGCACTACCGGCCCTTCTTCTGTTAGCACGTCTGGGAGGCATGATTCACTGAAATGAAATAGAGAACGAGTTAGAAGGGCATTTCTGGAATTGAACTTTAACGCACAATAATGAATATGAACAAAAGAGTGTTTTCCTAATAACATCTCGTAGCCTCCTCGCCATAAGTGTAGCGCATTTCACACCCATGAAAAGGAATCTACTCGATGCGGGTTTTAGACATTCCAAGGATACTCTAAACCTGGGCTCTGATACCAAGTTTGCCATGCCCCGAGTCTACACCCTGGACGGAACATGGTACTTGAAGTCACAAGTGACCCCAAGTCAACCCCTTTGGCCCGGGTGATACAGCACACTCATGTCATAATCCTTTAGCAGTTCCAACCACCGTCTCAGACGCAGGTTTAGGTCCTTCTGACTGAAGGCTCTTATGATCTGTGAACACATCCACGTGAGCCCCGTACAAGTAGTTTCTCCATATTTTCAATGCGAATACCACCGCTGCCAACTCCAAGTCATGAGTTGGATAATTCTTCTCATGAACTTTGAGTTGTCTAGAGGCATAGGCTATCACCTTGCCCTGTTGCATCAGCACGCAACCGAGTCCAACTCTGGAGGCATCGCAATATACAAAAAACCCATCTGTTCCTTCTGGCAGGGTCAAAACTAGAGCAGTGGTGAGTTGAGTCTTTAACTCCTGAAAACTCTTCTCACACTCATCCGACCACTAAAATTTCACCTTTTTCTAGGTTAACTCTATCAGAGGGGATGCTATAGAAGAGAAACCTTCCACAAACCGTCGGTAATAACCTGTTAAGCCCAAGAAACTCCTGATTTCAGTAGGAGAGGTAGGTCTAGGCCAATCTTTTACTTCTGCTATTTTATGAGGGTCTACTCGTATTCCCTCACCCGATACCACATGACCCAAGAATGTCACTGACTTCAACAAGAATTCACACTTCCTGAACTATGCGAATAACTGGCTATCTCTGAGGGTCTGTAATGTTATCCTTGGGTGATTGGCATGCTCTTCCTCATTTCTAGAGTACACCAGAATGTTGTCGATAAATACAATGACGAACATATCCAGGTACTGCTTGAAAACCCTATTCATCAAATCCATGAAGGCTGCTAAAGCGTTCGTTAACCAAAAGGACATCACCACAAACTCGTAGTGACCATCCCGAGTTCTGAATGCTATTTTTGGTATGTCACACTCTCTGACCCTTAACAGATGGTATCCTGACCTGATATTGATCTTGGAGAAACAACTGGCTCCCTGAAGTTGGTCGAACGGGTCATCAATTCTAGGTAGGGGATATTTGTTCTTAATTGTGACCTTTTTCAACTGACGGTAATCTATGCACATTCTGAGGGAACCATCTTTATTACGCACGAATAACACTAGAGCACCCCAGGGAGAGATGCTGGGTCTGATAAAACCCTTGTCAAGAAGATCTTTTAGCTACTCCTTCAACTCCTTGAGCTCAGCTGGAGCCATTCTATAAGGAGGGATGGAGATAGGCTGATTATCTGGGAGGAGATCTATTCCAAAGTTTATTTCCCGTTCAAGGGGGACTTCGGGAAGATCCTCAGGAAAAACATTTGGGAACTCACTGACTATTGGAACTGACTGGATGGTTGAGGTCTCAGAGTTGGAATCCTTGACCCGAACTAGATGATATGTACATCCTTTGGAAATTAGTTTCTAGGCCTTAAGGTAGGAAATAAACCGACCCTTGGGCATTGAACTGCTACCCGACCATTCTAAAACTAGCTCATTAGGAAACTGGAATTTGAAAACTCTAGTTTTGCAATAAACTGAGGCATAGCAGGAGTGTAACCAATCCATGCCAAGAATAAGGTCGAAATTGACCATGTCTGGCTCTATGAGATTAGCTAGAATTACTTTGTTCAGGACTGTGACTGTGCAATCTCTATACACCTGGCTAGCTCTAACTGACTCACCAACTGGGGTAGAGACTGAGAATGGTCCTAAGAGGACCTCTGGACTTATACTGAACTGAACTACTAAATATGGAGTCACGAATGAAAGAGTAACTCCTAGATCTAAGAAGGAATATACGTTTAGATGGAAGAGACGTAACATACCAATAACTACGTCAAGTGAGCTTTCTTGATCCTAACGAGAAGATAGAGCATGGAAATGATTTTCACACTGACCGCCACTTGTACCTGATGTGTTAGCCTGCTGAGCTGGTCGACCTGTTGGAGCTGATGATGTGGTAGATTGTGATGTCCCTCGCCTGGCTGACAGGCACTCCCTAAGCCTGTGTCCAAGCTGTCCACACCAAAAGCAGCCCTCTCGTCCCCAAAGGCATTCTCCTAGGTGATTCCTACCACACTTAGGACAAGCTGGATACTTTTTCCCGGTACTGTGAGCCTGAGACTGGTGCCAGATGACCCACCCCTCCGATCCTGGCGGGACTGAAAGGTTGGGGCACTGGCTGAGCTAGGTGTTGGGGCCCTCTGTTGTTCCTGCTGCTGGGGTTACTGCTGTGGGCGGCTACTACCGCTAGACCTCTGATGGCTGAAATCTGACTGGCCAGTCCTTGCTCTCTTGTTCTTACGTTCCATTTCTTTCAGCTTCTCGGCCTCAATCTGCTGAGCATACACAATTAAGCTAGAAAGGTCCATATCCTTGATAAGCATTATCTTCCTACACTCCTTGAGGACCAGATTAGATACTCCATTTACGAACTTCAACATGCGAGCCCTTGGCTTGGCTACCATCTCCGGAGCATACTTTGATAGTTTGGTAAACTCTAGAGCATATTCCTCCACTCTTCTATTGCCCTGATGCAAATTCATAAATTCCTCCATCTTAGCCTCCCTCAGCTCCCGATGGAAAAACCTATCCAGAAAAGCTGTGTGGAATTCATCCCATTCCACTGGTCCTGCTTCCGTTGGTCGTCCTTCCTTCCACTGGTCATGCCAGACTTAGGCCACTCCTTTAAGCTGTTAGGCAGCCAAATTAGCACTTTCATAGGAATTGACACCCATAATTTGGGTGATTTTTCTAATCTCATATACAAACCCTTGTGGGTCCTCTCCCACCTTCGTTCTATGAAAATCATGAGGGTTTATCCAAGTAAAATCCCGCACCCGAGCAGCAGCTGCAGACCCATTTGTGGCTACTTGAACAACCTGCTGGTTCACTTGTTCGATGACTGTTTGAGCTAGCAATTGAATGGCCACCCTAAATTCAGCAGTGGATATGGTTTTATCTTGAGGAGCTGCTGGGGCTGATGGGGCAGGTCTGTTGACATTAGCAGCCCTTCTTCCATTACCACGTCTGGGAAGCATGGTTCACTGAAATGAAAAAGAGCACTAATTAGAAGGGCATTTCTTGAATTTGAACTTTAACGCGCGATAAAGAATATGAACAAAAGGGAATTTTCCTAATAACATCTTGTAGCTTCCTCGTCATAAGTGTGGCGTGCTTCACACCCGTGAAGAGGACTCTACTCGATGCAGCTTTCAGACTTTCTGAGGATACCCTAAACATAGGGCTCTGATACCAAGTTTGTCAAGCCCCGAGTCTACACCCTGGGCGTAACACAGTACTTGAAGCCACAAGTGACCCCAAGTCAACCCTTGGTCTATCAGTGTTACACCCCGTAAATTCTTCACACGTAGATGGCCTACTCGCATGTTGGTTAAGAGTTTTTGAATGCCATACATGCTAGGAAAAGGCCCGGGGAAAGATCAGACAAGCGCCAAGTTGGCGCGTCGCATTCGACGAATGCGACTTATAAATCGCATTCCAAGAATGTGACTTATAAGTCCGAAGAATAAAAGGGCCTACCACTTCGGTTTATTCCATAAAGATTAGATAATTTCTAGTAACCACGAGAGAAACATCGGGTGCGAAGTAATTTGATGAAATTTCTTCCGTTTACGCCGTCAAACACGGTCCAAACTCGAATTAATCTCAGATACCGAGGTATTTAGCAGCAAGGAGC
>JACEIK010004175.1:65077-81618 GCA_018107945.1 Datura stramonium | reverse complement strand
CAGTACTTTGAATGTACTGAGTAAGTGGGAGGAACATAACTGAATATAAAGTCTAAACTGAAATGACACGCAATGACCAACAGGTAAGCTGAACTGAACTGCTAATATAATCTGAAATGGTCAAGATGACCCTGTCTGATAGTCAAGGACATGCCCTGAGTCTGAATCACTAAATCTGAGATATTGTACTGAACTGAGCTGCATATTCTGATACTGGACTGAACTGACTAGTGGGAGAGTCTATAACTGACATATAACCACGTGTGCTAGACGTGGGATCCGATATATACACTCCTCCAATAGGACCCAATATACCTTTCCAGGGTATAAAGGCATGAACTGAGTGATCACAAAATTCTGGGGTCAATCAGGCCAAGTAATACTGTAACCTACGGTGGCAACGTAGTTTTGGGAACCTGGGTGCGCTGGAACCCCAGCCCGCTCGGTGCTATGTTCTACTCCTACTGGAAACCCTAAACTAAACTACTTAGCTGATAGCTCGAAACTGGGGTCCAAAACTAGTTAGGGACGTATAGCTGCATGTACATTGAGAGTCTTATCGGACCAGATTCTGAAACTGAGTTCTAGACTGGCCATAGCTGCTTATCTGGAAGCGTCGTGACCGTCTAAGAACAAGCTGTAATTGAACTGGGTCCTTGGGCTGGTCAGAGCTATATACTATAATTTCATGACCACCTAATGGACTAAATCCTATAAATCTGAGTCTGATTCAGATAACTGAGAGGCACCACTGACACCTCGAAATAACACAGAAGTCAAACTGATCAGTTGACAATTTTCTAAATTTCAGTGAGGATTCTAACACTCTAATTGAGACTAGACTGATATGATTCTGAAGATATTCTAAGTTCTAACTGGTCTGGACTACTAGTAGCTAATAGAGAACTCAACTTACTCCAACAACGCAGAAATTTCATAATGTAGAGAAATTTCAAGAATTTTAGG
This sequence comes from Datura stramonium, assembly GCA_018107945.1. Taxonomy (NCBI): domain Eukaryota; kingdom Viridiplantae; phylum Streptophyta; class Magnoliopsida; order Solanales; family Solanaceae; genus Datura; species Datura stramonium. The sequence continues at coordinate 80,652 of JACEIK010004175.1, read as the reverse complement.
AATTTCATTCAACAGAGCTAAAGTCATTCTCATTAATGGGATATTTACTCGACAAATAAATATATAGGAAATTCTAGAAAGTTCATCACAAAGCATTCTTCATTCACTAGAGGAAACTTAATAAGCAAAATAATAACTGGAAAGTTAGGGCTTACATTCACTTTTATATAAACACTGACATTTTGATAAGAAATTTATGGGGATCATATCAGCAATATACTTAAACATCGTTCTAAGTGAAATCAATGAAAATAAACATGAAACCTTTTCATACTCGAAAACTCAGGACTTAAAACTGATAGAGGAAATTAAGGAGGATTTTGGGGACACAAGGGAAGAATAATCCCCTTGCTAAAACCCCACATACCTGACTAAAATTCACCCAAAGAAGGGGACTTAAACTGCTGCGATAGATAAGAACCCTAAGCTTGCTTGAGAGTTTTCTTGAGGAACCCTTCGATAGATTTCTGAGAATAAACGTGAGAATGAGGGGAGGAACCATGCCAACCCTCTAATAAATCTGATTTTACATTCAAAACGACGCTTAGAAATTCCCTGGGAAAAACTGTCAAGGCTAAAATCATCTTATCAAGGGAGAAGCTACTCAACATCTAAATAATAAGGAATACTAGAAATTCAACCAAAATCACACTTCACAAACCATGAGAAATTCAATATAATAGGTTTCACTCGAAAACTCAGTGCTTAAATTCACTTTCACAGGAACACCAACAATTTGGTCAAGAACTGATGAAGATTATATCAACAATAAACACGAATATCCTGCTAGGTGAAATCAACGATAATAAACATGTAATCTTTTCATACTCGAAAACTCAGGGCTAAGACTGATAGAGAAACTACAAAAGGGTTATGGGGGCACAAGGGAAGAACTATTCCATTGTTGAATTCGCACATACCTAGTTGAGAATTCCCTGGAGGAGGAAACTTGAATTTTTGAGATGAATGAAAAACCCTAGGCCTTACTCTAACAGTTTTTTGAGAGACTCTTCAATGTTTCTCTGAGAATGAACGTGGGGAATGAGGGGAGAAGCCGTTCGTTCCCACTAATAGGTATAAAATTACATCTAAAACAACATAGTTTAAAGTTTAGAAGAGTAGAAAATTACTAAACAACCCTTAGAAAATCATAGGGAAAAACTATCGGGTGGTCCTAACGGGTCGTGATTAGTGACCATGACTCATGGTCGCACTCGTTGGGTACACTGCCTGGAAATCCATGTAGGCCACCACGAGGGACCTAACGAGTCGTGGTGAGTGACCATGACTCGTGGTCACCTGTCGTGGACCACACTGCCCAAAAGCCCTATAGATCCCCAGGGGTGACACCACGACTCATGGCCACACATAACGAGTCGTGGTGAGGACTCGTGGGGTACATTGTCTCACACCTTAACCTTTGACCCAGGTCTGACCACGAGGAACCTAACGGGTTGTTAGGTATCATAAAGACTCATTAGGTGAGTCGTTCTAAGGCATTTTCTGCAGATTTCCATATTTTTCGATTAAGTCCCAGATCTAGTCTTTGAGTTTTCGGGGCATTACAGGTGATGAAGACTAGAAGAAACGAGTCGTTGGAGCTTGTAACGACTCATCCTGTCCGGTCGTGGTAGGGGACCTGAGACCTGATTCAGGGATGAGATGACCGAGGGGTTGTAATGGTCCGTGGTAGCTAGCAACGGTCCATTGTATCGACCATTGCCATTGGCAGAGCAGTTTTTCCAGAAAATTCATGAAGGGTATTTTTGTAATTTCTAAGCCCTAGGGTCCTAAACTATGTCTTTTTAAGCTCGAAATAGAGTGTTTTAAGAGGGGTTAAGTCATTTTAATCCTATCCTAATTCATGCATGCAAGCTTAGGGGTTTTGAGAGGTGATCATGTCTAGTTTCTTCAAGGTTCTTCCTCAATTCTCTTTGGGAAATCAAGGAAGTGGTAGAAATTAGATCTCTTCAGGTATGTAAGGCTATGAATGGGTGCAAGTGTCCACACCCATGCCCAATTCCCTCTCAATTCATAACGTGCTAATTGATGATTCCATGGGGTTTTTACCCAATACATGAATTCCTAAGTTTCAATCATGGATATGATCTAAGCATGTTTAAATGATGAATTATGATTAATGGGAAGATTTTACAATGTTTTAAATTATAAATTATGTTTTCAAGATTTCTAAACTATGATGCCCATCTATGAAAGTTCATGAAAGTGGAGATCTATAAGATATATATTCAAGTATGATGTGATGTTTATGAAGAAAGTATGATTTCGAAATACCCATGTTTATGTTCATGTTTTCAAAGTGAATCAAGTTGATTTCAAGTTTTTTTAAGTATTGGGCAAGCCCATATGATCAAGTATGTCTTATGATTTCATGAATTAGCTTACCACATGATTTTGGAGTCAAGACTCCCATTATTTATAGCTTTTGGTTTGGTTTGAGTCAAGGCTCCTCATGTTATGATTTCAGATACTGCATGTATGTTATTATTCAGCTTCGTCACTAGATAATGGTTAGATTCATTAAAAAACGATGGAGAGCATATGCATGTTTTTGGGAGTAGTGTCTAGCACCGAGTAGGCAAAGGGTCAGTCAACCCTGTGCCTCAAAACTACGCGCCAACATAGGTTTACTTATATACTTTGAAACATCCCTTGTGAGCTTCCCCTGCCCCCAAGGAGCCTTAAGCTTGATATCGATATCATGGTAGCGTCCTTAGTCCTGGCAGGCTTTGGACGGCTATGCCCACGTGAGTGTGATAGTTGGGACCACGTAAGATCTATCGTGGTAATGTTGATTATATGACAAGTCTCGCATTGTTCCTCATGATTTCAGTTATGCATGTACATCAGTCATGATATTATGTTTTCAGCAGGTTTGACCCAATGTTTAGTTTCACTTATGATTAACAGTTTTTAGCTTTGGGTCATTCAATTCAGTTATGATGTTATGTTCAAATCATGATTTCAGAAAACAACACACAAGTCCTACTCTCATAATCTTATGTTGATTATGTTTTATATTATGCATGATTTATGATTTTACTTACTTAGTGGTTTTACTTACCTTGCATATTTGATACATTCCACGTACTGACCACATACTCTATGTTATATCATTTTATGATACAGGCTCCGTTATCTAGACTCAGTCCCGCCGCTAGTTAGACTTTCGGAGTTAGAACTTCTCAGTCTCAATTGGTGAGTCCTCATCTTGCAAGGGCCTTTTTCATCAGTTGTATGTCATATATTTAGTCTTCATATTATAGTGAGTTAGTTGGGATCTTGTCCCATTAATTCGTCAGTGTTAGAGGCTTTTTCGGACATAGTTGTGTTTCAGCTTTCGATTCATGTATGCAATCAGATGTTATGTTTTGTTAGACTTCTGCTATGTTATTTATGATGATATTCTTCTTATCTATGAATGAGTTAGATGTATGTTCATTCCATGGGTCAACTTGGAGCCTCTCAGGGTTTCTTGTCCCGTGTCTCGATCCGAGCCTATGTTCGGGTCATGACAAACATTGCTCTCATTTGAGCTAGAGGTTGCACTAGTGATCCCACCCACATTAAGTGAAATAGGTGGTTTGGATGTGCCGTTGTAGGATGGCATAATGCTTGGTGATTTTTCAACACCTTTACCCAATGATCAAGAAGGTTTCTTTCTTTTGTGAGCAACGTCGATCGCCTCAGAAGCGGTGGTAGTTGCTACCTTGTGGGTCAATGATGAATGCTTAACTCCTTTGTCAACTTGTATATCCTTTCACTTCAAAATTTTAGACTTGGAAGCAACTTTAGCATTTTGCGGAGGACTACTCGATGTCACCTTAGACTTTGAAGAGTGATAAGGCTTTCCTTGAGGTTGGTATCCTTTGGTTAACGAGGGAGCATTATACTTCCTCGGGCCTCTAAAAATAATATAGGTGTTAGTATGCACGACCAAGGTTTTAGTTACTTGACTTAGCTTGTTGCCTAAGAGTGAAATAGGTTGTCTAACGTGTTTCAACTCAGTAGTAAAAGCAGTAAAGAAAAAACAAAATATTTTTACGTGGAAAGCACCCAGCTCAGAAGGGTGAAAAACCACAACCTACACCTCTGCAGTATTTTCCCCAAACTTCAGTAACACTGTGAGTCTCAACAAAATTCAAATTACAAACACTTCCAATCTAAGAGACTAACTCTAATCCCTTGCCCCTACAATCACTAGATTGTATCTAGATTCTGATTATAAAACAATTGCAACCTAGGAACTAACTCTAATCCCTCTTACAATAATCAAGAAGAAAGTTGTGATGCCTCTAAGTTACCCCTAACTTGAAGCTAATTTTTTTCTTAGAAAAATACCTAAACAGTGCTTCTAAGAAAGGTTGAAATAGGTACAACTCAATAAAAATTCTAATACAAAAAGCTAGAATTGATAACACTATGAAACATATCCATGATATATGTTCTTCAATCTGGTCCTTCGTATCAGCCTCCGCACTTGAATGGTTAGACAGAAATGTAAGAATATAATCTTCATTTTATGCTTTGATCTTAAACTAGCCAATCATTGAGGGATACTCATGCAATCTTAATCATCCCCAATTTATTTTATTAAGATTCCTGTGTTGGACCAGGTTCATCCACATGTTTCATGCATGGTTCCACCTATCACAAGGTTGTCAATTTTCTCAAGGTCACATATTCTTCTTTTCAAATATTTTCAAAGTCTACATTGCCTCTCTTCATATCTGTGAGTGAAAGGAACTTTAGTTTATCCCTAATCATATGTCTTGAGCAAGCACTATCCATGTACCATTTTTACTTGCTTCCTTTCACTCAATCCTTCAAAATAATCAGAGGTTAGCTTGAGGAGCCCAGACTAGCTTGGGTCCTTTTCTTTGAACAAAAGGATGAATTAAATTTCTTTTTGTCCATCTTGGAAACACATAGAAGAACATGTTCCATTTACCCGTTTCATTCTTTCCACCAAGATTGGTGTTTTTTTTCTCAACAACATTCAGGTTTCTTTCTCTTTGTACTAAGGCCATTGGACACTTATATCTAAGATATCCTTTATTACCACAGAGAAAACACAATTCTTCTTTCTCAGATTCAGTTTTAGGTATTTTCTTTTTAAATCCTAATCCAATTGTTACACTACCTGTTCTACTACCAAGCTTAGAGAGAATCTATGATGATTGAGTCCAATGACTGGCTCTTTCAAGATCTTTTTTCACTTTGGATAATTCCAAGCTGATTCTTTCAGATTTTTCTCTCTCAAAATTGAGCTCCTCCTTAGTATTTTTCAGGTCATATTCACTCTTAAGCTGCTGGTCACTAATTGTTGTTTTATCTTTTCTAGTGACAGTTAGTTGCAGAACTTTAGACTTGAGTGCTAAAACAGATGAACCAAGTTGTTTCACATGTTCCTTTAGGGAACAGTTTTCTTTTTCAGCTTCTTACATACTAGTTTTAGCATCAATGAGTTCATACTTTAAACTAGTGAAGGCACTAAGTAACTGGATCTCTTTTGCAGTCATTTCATTGAAGTTATCAATCAAAGTAAACATTAAGGAAATTAATTTTTTCTTAGAGAGCAAGTTAAGCTTATCTTTTAGGTCAAGAATACTTACCTCAGTGTTATCATCATCGACTTAATCTGAGTCTTCTACAGCCATCTAAGTTATTTCATTAACACTGTCATTGTATGATTCCTCAGAGTTTGATCCATATGCAGCCATCATGGCTTTTGATAATGATTTTTTTTTCTTATCTTAAACCTTTTCCTTCTCCTTTTGTTCCTTCTCAGATATCTCCTTCCTCCATTCTATTTCCCACATGGGACAATCCTTAATATGATGATCAGCCTTATCACACTTGTAGCATCCATTTGTCTATGATATCTCTGAACTCTTTCCCTTTTTAGTAGGATTCTCTTTCCATTACTTTTACCTCTTTTGGGTGATCTCTTGAATTTTCTTGTCATTTAAGTCATCTTCTGATCATCAGATTCAGATCCTTCACTATATCCAAATAGTGGTGCAGCATTCATCTTGATCTTTTCTTAAGGTGTTAGCCTCTAAAGATAACCCGCTCTGATACCAATTGTTAGTCTGCACGACCAAGGTTTTAGTTAGTTAACTTAGCTTGTCGCCTATGAGTGAAACAAGTTGCCTAACGTGTTTCAACTAAGCAGTAAAAGCAGTAAGTAAAAAACACAGTATTTTTACGTGGAAAGCACTCGGCTCACAAGGGTGAAAAACCACGACCTAAACCTCTACAGGATTTTTCCCAAACTTCAGTAACACTGTGAGCCTCAACAAAATTCAAATTACAAATACTTGCAACCTAAGAGACTAACTCTAATCTCTTTCCCCTACAATAGCTAGATTGTAGCTAGATTCAAATTACAAAACAATTGCAACCTAGGAACTAACTCTAATCCCTCTTATAACAATCAAGAAGAAAGTTTCAATGCCTTCAAGTTACCCCTAACTTGAAGCTAATTTTTTCTCAGAAAAATACCTAAATAATGCTTTTAAGAAAACTGAAAATAGGTACAACTCAATAACAATCCTAATACGAAAAGCTAGAATTGAATACACTGTGAAAGATACCCATGAAACAGGTTCTTCAATTTGGTCCTTCATATCAGCCTCCTCACTTGAATGGTTAGACAGAAATGTAAGAATAATCTTCATTTTATGCTTTGATTTCTGCTATTTCTCTCAGTATAGGTGTATTCCTCTCTTCAATAAAAGGCCTGCATATTTATAATAACAAGTAAAAGCAAGTTGGTTAAACACAAAAACTTTTAGTATAAGGACTCCTTGATGTGATGGTGTTTGAGATGGACACAAACTCCTTGCTTCACACAATTGAACTTATGCAGAAATTAGGAGTTCTTCAAAGAGTGCTTCTTTGCCTCGAACTACACATTAACTCAAACTCTTCTTAACTTGGAGTTCTACTCAAGTGAGGCTTCCTTTTTCAAGACAAACTCCTTGCTCTTTTGTGTTGTAGTCGAACTCCAACACTTCAATTTAGCACATGTTTATTTCCCTGAGCTTGTTTGACGTGGCTTATCTATTTCTTTATTTGTGCACGCTTATCTTTCTTTCATATTTATAATATTGCAATTTCAGCTCCTTTAGACAGTGTATTTGGCACTCTTTTGAAACAGCTTGACTTACCTGTTTCGTCGTCATCTTATCAATCATCAAAACTGCATAGAACCCAATACTGGGTACTTCATCTAAACACACTCCTTTGATGGGTAGGCCATTAGTCTAAATACTCATGGGTCATTAAAGGCCCCTCGTCTGATGGATGCATAGGTATGATGAGCTTTGACGAGCTTCCAAGACAAACACAAGAATCCCAGAGCTACACCAAAGCTAGCAGCGAACCATCATAATGGTGCTCTATGAGAACATTGGGAACATCTTGACAAAATACAAATTGTTGACTAAATTGATGAGGGCTATAAGGTTCCACAATCAGATCATAATCATGCCTCAAAGTGAAGAAACTAGAACAAAGGGCTATGAAGAAATCATTGTAGGAATTGGACAGTTTGCTGTTATCATCAATATGTAGCTCTTTTCCTTGTAGAAGGGCCAAATGATGAAGGTTTTGTACATTCACTTGTTGAAATAACTTGCGAGCATCAACAAGGTCAAAATTTTTTGCCATCTTTTCTCCAGAAATTTGCCACATTTGAACCCCTCATTGCGGATGGTTAACACAAGAATAAGTTTCAAAATACTCACCTATCCATATATAAACATAATAAATGGGAAGGAGTACATTGCAGGAACTCAAGTTTGGAGAATTGGAGATCTCCCTAAGGCCACGATAGATGCTTTCAAGGAATGGAACTGCCAAAGAAAATTTTATTTATGAGCCATAAAGCTTGCAACTTTGAAAACACTAGCACGAACACAATCGGCCTTCTTGTTGGGAAGAAAAATTTTACAGAGCCATAATGCAAGGAAAGCCGCCAAATAAGTCTAATCTCTGAGTGATTCTTCCATGCCTAGCTCGACAAAAGGAGCATTCTCCTCTTTGATTCGTGGTAAAAAACTCATGTCAATATCTCCAAAAGGATCACGATTCATCCTTAGCTTCATCCGATTTTTAGATAACATTTGAGAAGGCTCGACATACTTTCTCGGTCCTCGAAACCAGAACTTGGTCTAATCATGCAAGGAAACTTTGTCAATGACACCTTTTGTAAGTTAGTAGAAGGTCGAAAATAAGTACAAACAACTTCTAGGGAGAAAATGCATTCCTTAATCATCTACATGTGTCCACTCCTTAGCTGAGGGTATAACTTCATCATATATGGACCCATGAATAAGAAGGCCTCCAGTGATTATCAAGTCCCACAAAGATATGGATAACTCTTCAATAAAAGAAGAAATTGTGTTGGTGGATGGATGCCAATTTTCACAAAAGGCTTGGAGCACATTCTCGTTATGGTTATATATGAACATTGAAGCATCATAAATCTTTATGTAGTCCAAAGTCTCCTTCTATAGGTAAGCACATCTTTTACCCACTCCCAATAGCCAGACGTATAGCGAACCTCACCAAATTCGGAAGGAGGAACATGACAGCTCCTAAGATTCTCATCACAGCGAGGAGGACTAGCAGCAACAACATTTTGATGAGTGCAATACTTCAAGAGGGGAACATTTTTAGTCATAATTTTGCCTAAGAAATTATCCACAACGTCCTTCATTTTTGTTGTTAACCATTCCGTGAGATGGAGAGGAGTGTCCAGTGGCTTTCTAGCAAGGGGAAAGAAAACAATCACCGTAGGATGAACTTTCAATATGAGAACTTTGGCACGTGAATTTGCTTATTATCCACGATACCAAGGCAAGGTTGCAGTGTCTCACAATCACTAAAATATATTGTCATTGCTAAAATCAAGATTGCAAGATGTCATTCTTGAAAAAGAAAAAGAAGTAAATTACCTTGGTGAAAAACACAAACTCAAGAAATCAGAAACTAAGAAAAAATCTAAAAGTTGAGGTTTTTAAAAAAAAAATTGTGGCAATGCAAGAGTAATTCAACTACAATTTTTTGCTATGCTACAGCTCCTTGTTTCTAGTTTTAAAAATATAAATTAATAAATTAAATGGCTCGTGAGTTTGATTTTTCTACGAAGAGATGGTGATGACATGGTGGTTCAACACAGCAGCAAGGAAAATAATGATGGCTGCTATGGTGTGACGAATACCCCCCCCCTCCTTTACCCTTTCACCTTTTCCATTTTTAAACAGATCTTTGTATCAACAATGGTGACTTCTGGGAAGAAATCAAAGAGGGCCCATGAGAGCATTAACAACATGCTGGCTCTCATAATGAAGAGTGGCAAGTGCACTCTTGGTTACAAGATTTTTCTCAACTCTCTTAGGACCTCCAAAGGGAAGTTGATAGTGGTATCTAGCAACTGCTCACCTTTGAGAAAATCAGAGATTAAGTAATATGCTATATTTGGCAAAGTTGGTGTTCACTGTTTCAATGGAAATAACGTTGATCTTGGAACAACATGTGGAAAATTGCATCGCATGTCATGCCTCAGCATTATTGATCCAGGTGATTCAGACATTATTAAGTCTCTGCTTGAAAATCAATAACAATTGTTGATCTAGTAGTAATCCCCTTAAAACAGTCTAGAAAACATTTCACTTGGGCTGAACTGAATTATTTTACTGATGTTGAGAAAATCTATGCTATTTTTTTTGTTCTGGTATCTCAGACTTATACCAAGATTACAGTAGATCTTGGTATTATCTAGTTTTTTTTGGTTCATCATTTCCAAAAAAAAAAACAGCAACTACAATGGACTGCTAAATGAACTTTGAAGTTGCCTGAGAAAGTGCAAATTGAACTTTGCTCTAGTTTTGTAATATGATGAAGGCCTACGTCTTTGGTTCGAAAGAGTCAAGTGAAGGACCAGCTTATCAGTTAAAGAAAATACTCAGGCAACTTTTTTTCCTTACTTCTTTCGTAGTCTTTGATGAATCCTTTGTACATTAGAGAAGCTTATATGGATATTCTTATGAATAATTTTCATTTCGTGTACAAGGAAAGTTGTGGTAAAGTTGGAAGAGGAGAATCTCTAGCAATCAACAAATACTCATAAATGGAAGAATTTTCATATTTAGAGAGATTTCTTTGAAAAAAAAGATTTTGATTCTTTCTGAATACTAAAGGAAAGTTAATATTCTTTTTTTTTGTACAAAGGTTTAAATCAACATGTCTTATTCTTACGTACAGATTGGCCGGTCAAGTCAAGATTTTTTTCATATGATCCTTCTATTTCAAATCCATATAGAAGGGTCACATTGTTTTCCAGGGAGAATGACTAAAAGGAAAAAAATATTAAAGATCACTACAATCAATCATTTGTCGCCTTGGAGAAGACTTTTACTGTGTGAAAGTGCACGAAAAAAATTCTAGTTAGACCACTCGCAAGTAGTGGCCTGGCTAGAATGCGACGACAAGAAACAAATACTTTGAAGTTGTAAAAATGAAAACACATTCATTAATACTTCAACTCTCGTCGTCGAGTTTCGGCAAGCCTACACGTCGAAAAGTCTCGAAGTAAGGGGCATTTGTAGATGCATAAATTTTATCGAGTTACATTCATACAAAATTTGTCTTTAATTCATGTTCATTTGGATGAATTAATTAATTTGTACTTTACAAATTAATTAGTCCATTTTAATAAAATCAATTCCAAGGTACATTACACTTTGGGGCCCAAACCCATTCCACGTGTCATGGTGACTTGGAATCAACGTCAAATTCAAGACCAACAAGATGACGCCATGTGTCTAAATGATGTGGAAGTCCCAGTAAAATTCAAAAATCAATCACAACCCGCCAAGTGTCAAAGACATCTTTTGTCCAATCATAAGCAATCTTGTTCAACCCCTACAACTATAAATATGGGATGAACATAAAATTCAAGGAGAAAGGAGAAACACTTCAACAAGCATGGGAGAAAGTGCATGCCCGTGCACTGGTTGTGGCCTGTATTCTGAGCAGGGTGTACGTGAATGTAGAGTCACAAATCCTAGAGGAGTGGAGGTATTTCACCTCCAATACCATCTCTAGCCTACCCTTTCCCTCTCTCGTTACCTTATTATGCTAATGAGCTAGGGTACACTGGGAGGCCAGGTATACCATGGTGGCCAGTGATGTGCCTTTTGATCCTCTGAGGGTAAAAGGAGCTTTGGGGAGGGGCAGGAAGAAGAGAAAGACCACCTACGGTGACATTAATGGTGGGTTTAGAACTTCCAGGCCGATGGGTCCCTTTAAGAGGACTGAGTCGGAGATGGCAGTCATGCGCGAGTTGTTGGGAGGGTTCCCAAACCTCTATCCAGTAGAAGGCTGTCCATCACAGCTACTGCAGATCCAGAGGGAATGTAGGGGGTGATTTTTGCCTTGTCTTAGGCCCACTTGGAGCTCCGAGAGGATTTGGAGAGAGAGAGAAGGAGGCGATTCTCTCGGACAAGCTAATCATCCACATATGGAAGGGGATCAAGAAGATCCTGAAGACCCTTTCCCTCGGATCCCGCATACCCTAGGTGACTAATGTAGATTTTCCAGCGTTCTTCTTCCTCAGCCAGTTTGGGGATGAGGTGGAGAGTGATCCCAGCGATAATAGTGATGAGGCCTCCAGTTAGCCCTGGCCATAGTGTTTCCCCCTCCCCTACTTTCTTGCTTTGTTTATCTGATTTGGGTGGCTCCCGTTTGGGGCTTGTAAGACAATTTAACTTTTCCTTGTTTGTTTCAAATACTCCTTTTTAATACTTACTTGTTGTGAGGGTTCCCATTTGGCATCCATCCTAAGACAATGGCCGTACTTGGACCCTTTCTATTATATTAGTCGTTGTTTGTCTGCATTCGTGTTAGCTTATTTTTCATTACATCCTTGTACTATTGTTTGTATCAAAATGGTGGAGCTTTCTGGATTCTTCCTAGTAGTCGTCCGCTGCAGTGAACCCGCCATGGTGGTCCATTACTCGCTGCAACGAGCCCGCTACAGCAAGGTATTCGTTGCTGCAGCAAAACTCACTAAGTTGAATACCTGAAGGAGTTTTTGTCCTTCCAATCAATCTTAAGTTATTCCATCCACTAATTTATCTCACATATTCTATATTTCACGCTGTCATATAACAATTGAGCCCATCGAGATACCAATTGAAATCCTCCAGATATCAATTGAACTCAATCCAGGCGACCAACATACTCAGACGGCACAACAGGAAAGAAATAAAGTGAAACTCCCTAGATTTCTTATAGCTTCTCGAAGATTAGATGTGGACGTCTACACATCAATCCGCATGAGTATACTCAATATTTATCTTATACTTGTGAGACCACTAACACCCTGGCTCTAATACCAACTTGAAACGATCCAAATGGGTGAGTCGTGCGGGCACCTACATCGACTCTAGCTCGATAGGAGAATTTTTTTTTTAACCAATGTATAAAATGAGTCAATACTCCACAATTTTCAAAAAATAAAATTTTTCTAAAATGTAAAATAAATCATTTCCCAAACCATGATCTCCCCAAGATCTAGGCTGGACAGGTGTAAGAGCTCAAAATAGAATATCGATAAAATAAAATAACATAGCTTTGTCTGTGTAGAGAATGTGGAAGCTAATGTTGAGTACTCCATACCATTCATGAAACTTCAAACCTGCCACAACCTACACCCAAAAGGTGTAGCAAGGTAGTAAGTGCACCATATGTACCAGTAGGCATCATCGGCCGACTAAGATTAATTCACATAATAGTATACAATCAACATGCAATCGATCAACCAATTGTAACAACAATTCAAACATATAATTATATATATCCTACCAATTCATTAATTCATAACTCAAACCATATTCATATACTTGTACCCCAAACTTTAGCAATCCATCACACACCTCTATTTTGTTTTGTTATCTCGCTGCAGCAGACACTTAACCGCTGCAGCGACGCCCTATCTAGGTTGTAGCCCTGTTTCACTAGCCTTTTCCTTTTTAAACCTTCCATTTAAACATTATGAACGTGTCTTATTCAGTCATACCCCAATTTTTATTAACTAAATCTATTTTTGTCATTCAAGATACTTTTATTGATTAAACAATATTAACTGACCTTTTTCAATTTCTACCTCTTTACCCATTCCTAATATTATACCTAAATCAACTACCTCCTAGTTAATCACTACCATTATTAAATCATCCATGCTACCTCTTTACAACGCAAGGTGACCACATTAAATAAGCATTTAATCACAACATTAAACAAAATACACAAGTATTCAACAATAAAAACATCAAACCACACCACTGGAGTTAGGTCCTTCAAAAATAAAGGTGCAAGCATATACCTGCACATCCACAATTCCACATTGAACCATTCAGTACCAAACTACATCATGCAGTACCATACCTGCATCATAGCATCATGTATCATCTCATCATGTATCGTCTCACCATTGAATTCCTCACATGCTGCCCAAATCGTATCAGCATATCATGTATTACCTCTGTATATCTATTATCTATCACTCATATGCATACCTATTCTGATCTCTGTCTCACAGTCGTATGTATATCATACCATATCTATACAATCTCTATCTCGCAACCATATATGTATTATACCATACCTGTACAAACCTCTATATCACAATCATACCATCAGTGATATGTCGGGTGCACGCCTTTGTCATATCATTGTACACATATGCTAAAGGGTCTTATGTATGCCCGTCCAGTCATGGCCTGCAGGGGGCTCTAGAAATCTATATAATATACACCCAGCCGTATGAACATCTCATCATACCTGTCTGTGTACTCATATTTGTACATTCAGTCGTATGAACATTTAATCATACCTATCTGTGCGCTCATCTCATACTGCTCACCTGGATGCTCACCCCGGCACGAGCCACTCATATCCAAGTATTCATGCACAGGCTTGATCATATTAACCCGCTCGTCCGGATACTCACCTCAGACACGAACCTCTCATCTCAAAATAAGGATGACTCATTCTTCTATTTCAACATGCCTCCTCATTTTCTCACCTGATTACCATGGATTTCACCCATAATTTCAGGAAGAGTATATCATAGTTATATTCAGTTAACGAAATTACATTCAACAACAAGAATAAATCAATACAATCTATAACACAAACATGGCCTGAGGCCATTTCAAAATCAGTTATTCATTACATTACCCCATTCCAAGAATCATCCAAAATGTTGTGTAAACTGGCCTGCTCGCTCAATTAGGCCTCACTGCGGTGGCATCACTACCGCGGCAGAGGTCTCGCTGTGACGATTATAGTGCCACTACAACAGTATGCTTAGGCAGTACTTTGACTAAGATCTCTCTTTAGATTTCTCTTGTAGTGTTTCTTCGCAATCAACTCACCTACTAAGCATATGCACATTAACCAATCCCTATTGTCAAATTACCCTTCTTTCTTAGGGAGCAACAATCAATTCAACACTTAACATAAGAATCATGAACACATAAACCATCAAAAGTAAATTATTAGCTCATTAACCTGTATGAACACATGAACCATTCGAACACCTATACCCATGACCATACATTGGTCCCTTATTTGGTGCATAGCTTAGAAGAATACCCTACGATTTCCCAACTAACATTGAAATCAATTGGTCTAGACTCAAGACTCTTTGTACCCACGTAATTGTATATTACGATAACTTATCACCTCTTTCTTATCTTTTTCCAATTACTTCCCTCTCGTATTTACCTACTGACTATAGTCTGACTAGTGGTGATTAGCATAGTAACTCCCTTTTTGCTCATCAATGATACATCAATCATACACACATATACGAATTGCTAAAGTCTAACACATAGGTAAGCCATAGCCTACCTGGGTGCCAAGTTGTCATCAAGAAGTCCACAACTGCGTGCTTGCCTCGAGTTCTGAGTGCTTGCGGAGAATTGTCGTGGTGAAGGGTGAAGTCCTTTCCCTCTCTAGCCTCCTAACTTTTATTTTTGGACGTTATTATTCACCAAACCTTATGGAAATAGGTTTTTAAATCCAAACCTAGACAGAATTACAGGGTTTCTAGTTTGCGTCGCCCGCTGCAGTGAGGGGTCTTCTGCTGCAGCGGTCCTGTTGCCGTGAAATTGGCCCGCTGCACAGCCCTGTGACTGGGCCCACCTGATTTCAAATTAGCCCAATCTAAATCTATCAGTCATATAATTCCTCAATCCGAGGACGTAACTCAGACTTGCAAAAATTTAAAATTTTTCGACGTTTATGTCGTTGAGGTTTTTATACAATTGAACGGGTCATTAAATAATATTGGTACTGAATCCCTAAAATTCTAAAAAGTTTAAAAGATAAATATGGGGACATACATGTCACGCCCCCCCTTGGGGGGTATGACTGGCACCTGGTGCCCTATTAGAACCTGGACTGCTAAACTGGTGGGCCTAAGCACATCTGGTGCCTGGCTGGCTCTATCTCAGATTTCTGGAAACAACGGG
>JACEIK010004175.1:7073-30094 GCA_018107945.1 Datura stramonium | reverse complement strand
TCCTTGATGCATATATAAAAATTAAACATAGGAATAGGGAACATACCCGTGCGACCTAGGCGTTTGCGGCCTGGTCTATGGAGGGCGCAGATACACCTCCAGTATCCGCTCCTGTGCCACAAGGTTGAACCGGTGCATTCCCATAACCCACTAAGCTCGTACCCTCTCCACGAGCTCTCACATTCATCAACTTTGGCCCTCTGTCGAGCCTCATCTTTGGACAGCTGCAGTGCTGCCTCCATCTCTCTTCTCTCCTACTTCTGCTCACGTAGCAGAGCACTATCCTCATCAACACTCACCTCCTCACGAGGTCTCTTCCCTTTATCATGCGTAACCGGCTCCTCAGTGATAAAGTTTACTACCGGTGGTAGCTCCTCCTCACTCTCATCATCGACCACTGGAAGAATGGGTGGAACGATAGCAACAACTTGTCGTGCGGACAACTCCCGCACCTCAGCTCAGAGTGTTGCTACCTCCGCATACCATCTCTCCAGCTCTGGTGCCTGTAACTGCGCAAGGCGCTCATCCATCCACCTCTCAAAGGCATCTAATCTACCATGCATTGAACTAGAGAGCCCTTCTAACTCTTTTGTGACCAACGGCTTTACCTGCTCTATTAGTACCTTGACTTGAAGGGTTGTGCGCGCCTGCTACCTTTTGGCTTTAGCCAGCCGCCTAGCCATGTCGGTCAGAAACTCTTGAGAAATTGTGACTAGGCTGGCTGATGAAGCATGAGAGGTTGCAACGGTTGGGCGAGCTACTGCTATAGTGGATGAAGACTCTGGGACCTCAGCATGTGATGGAGTATCGATTGCATTGGTAGCCTCAGGTTGGATATAGGTCTCTCTGGCCTCTGACAGCTCTGCCTTAAATTCTATAAACCGCGCAACCTCAGTCTGCATACCTTCGCTCAATGCCTCTGCTAATAAAGTAGCTCCAACGGATATGGAGGACTGGCTTCTCGCTCGCGACACCTGATTTGTCTCATCTCTTATCAACCTGATATTTGTGACTTTTTTGACCACCACTCTCTAATCGACTAAAATTCTGGCACCCGGGACTCCTGACAGAGTCGATCAATGAGGCTTGGGAACGGAATGGTGGTGTTTCTACTATAGCTCGCTCCCCGATCTCCTCAGCAATATATCTTGGAAAGTTGATAGCGTACCCCTCCATAATGCTTGTGACCAATGCGGCTCTGTCCGGTGAAAACACGTTATCATTACTGGTAAGTACCAACCTGTGTCGAACCAGTGACCACCAAAATTTTGCTTGAAAGTTCAGTGTGGCCTTTTTAAACTATGTTTCCATGCCATGTATCCATTCCACTAATGAACCCTGCGTGACAATGATGCACGATAGCCAAGTGTATGTCTGATTCTTTCCTCGTTGCTCAGCTTCTTGATTTTTACTTTCTTGAGCTCACTCAGCCTGTGATCAAACTTAGCTGTGTTCATCGGGGCTTGGTAATCTGGACCATATAGCAGCCGAGAGATGGTCTGCTCAGAAATATCTACTGGTTTCTCCCTAACCAACACTTAGGTCAATGCAGGCCTCTTCCTCCAATCTTTGCCTCCCAAGGCAAGACACTGTAACGTGGCTGCGTATGAGGCGTAGAACTCTCTGACTAGGAAAGGACTATAGCTCTCAGATGACTCAGTCAACCACCCAAACTAGTATCTTTCGAACAATGTATGAATCTCGAAGAGGTCCTTGAGCCCTGTGGTGACCAATCTAGGCTCCTCATAAATACTCCTCTTCGGGTGGCCCTTGTCATTAGGAGCTATATCCCTATTATAAATGGCTCGCATGCCTCATACACACCATCGCCTCAAAATTCTTGGTTGCTCAGTGGACGTGTGTGAGGTCTCAGTCCTCTCATCATCCGTGCTCCCCTGTTGGGCACGTGATTCATTAGCACCCTCCGCATTTGATGCAGCTGGGGTGCCTTAAGGGAAAATTGGGACTACAGCCCCAGCATTACCTTCCTCTCGGCTAGGTGGATCTCTTGCAAGTGGAGTTGGAGACACGACCAAGGCTATCATATTTGTAGGGCGTTTAGTCCTAGCATTGTTCGGTCTCCGCTCGAGCTGCTCTTACGATATTTGGTATTCCTCCACAGAGCCACTCGACTCTTTTGAAGATGTGGGCTCGTCCCTCAGTCTGCGAGACGAGGGCTGACTCTTTTCCAGCCCCTGTTTCTTGGCCGGACCCTTTTTTGGTGTTCCCTTCGGTGCCATTATACTTGTGGAAAAATGATTAGCATGCGATAGAAGAGTATATGAAATTAAAAATTTAGTATTTATCTGCAGACAGGACGAGAGACTCAATGAATCATTTCCACTGACAACAACTCGTGAGGTCATCCGTCATCTGCATTTCAAGTGTGGCATTGTTGGTCCAGTGTACCTAACGACTGGTCATGACGAATCGTTTCTTGAGGAGATGACTCATTAGGTCAGTCATGGGTAGTGTATATGACATAAATAAATCCCCACTCAAGACGAGCTACATCACGAGTTGTAAGGTGGTACCACGACTCGTCATGTGGCTCGTGCTCAAGAGTCCCATAACAGGTGTGGTGACGGGTCATGTAACGACTCGTTAGGCATGCCCACGAGTCTTTACATGAGGCATCATCACTAGATATCAGAGAACCCACAAACACCCATGCTTAATCTCAACTAATTTGCACCCCCACAGATACAGAAAGCCAATTTACTTATAACATTGCATTGATCAGGTTCACAATTTTGATTTCAAAGTAGCCTAGGGTTTTGTTTTAAGTATTAAATCATTAAGGGCATCACAATTTTACACACATGGGTCTATCAAAATTTATACAGGAAGCATATGTATACTCACAAATTCGAGGATGAAGATGAAGTTTTAGCAGATTCGCGTGTTGAGTGCTGTGAGAGTGAATGTGTGTGTGTGAAGTTGATGTGCATTTGTGCATGATTTGAAAGAGGGAGGTGATTTGGGAGAATGGAAAGTGGGAAATTTTCTTGAGAGTTTGGAGTTTTTTAAAACTTGTGAGGAAATCAGAGGGTAAAATCAAATGTTTTATACATTTGGAAAACAATTTTCCCTCTTTAAACGCGGGTCGGGTCTGGTGATGGATATAATTTAAATGTACCACAGCCCACGTGACGAGTCATTAAGTGAAGAAACGACTTGTTTGGCTTTTTGTTCAACTTATTAAGTCTAAAAATCTTACCTGGGACCTAACGGCTCATGCAACGACTCGTGTCATGAGTAGTTGTCCCTGTACTCTGATGGTCCTTAAGTGTTGTCTCGGCGATTCACTTGATGAATCATTAGGTTACCCCACGATTCGTTAAGTCACTCATTATAAGATTTTACGGCTCAATTGCCTCTTTAAACCAGTAGACATAACGGAAGACCTCACGATTCGTTGTCATTGGCAACGACTCGTTTGGTCAGCCATTGTCTACACTGTTTTCAGCGTCAGTGACCACGAGTAGGCTTGATGAGTCGTTAAGTCAAACGACGACTCATCCTGTGCTATTTGGCACCAACAACTCAAGTTCAAAATTTTGATTCCAGCTTCAAATTTCCCATCTTAATCACATGTACACATCAACACACGTAAACACTATACATATATTACACTTACAACTTGTGTTGCCTCTCAAGAAATGCCTGATTTAACGTCGCGACACGGTGTGGGTATCTTGATTACTTAGACTTCACCAAAATACCTCCATGGCTTGCCTCCCATGCAACTCCTGATTTAACGTCGCGACACGATGCAATTCCCCCGGGTTACTCAGACTTCACCCCGAGCCCAAAGATCCACCAGTTTAATTTCTTCTCTCTTTCCCAAATATGCTTTCACCCATTGACCATTCACTTTGAATCGCTTGCCTTCATGGTTTTCCAATTTAATTTCCCCATAGGAGAATACTTGGACCACTTGAAATGGTCCCAACCATTTGGACGTCAACTTTCCAGGAAACAAGTGAAGTCTAGAATTGAATAGTAACACCATATCACCTGGGCTGAAATCTCTCTTCTCAATCTTCCAGTCATATTGAATTTTCATCCTCAGTTTATAAATTTCATAACTTTCATAGGCTTTCAAACGAAATTCATCTAGCTCATTCAACTGATCAAGCCTCAAGTTCGCAACATCACTCCAGTTCAAATTTAGCTTCTTGAGCACCCATATAGATTTGTGCTCAAGTTCGTCTGGAAGATGACATTCTTTCCCATATACAAGCTGATACAGAGACATACCTATAGGGGTCTTGAATCGGTCTGATAAGTCCATAAAGCATCATCTAGCTTTCTAGACCAATCTGTCAGGTTAGCATTCACAGTCGTTGCTAAGATGGTCTTTGTCTCTCGGTTGGAGACTTCAACTTGCCCACTAGATTGTGGATGATAGGGTGTTGCCACCCTGTGTTTCACCCTATATTTCTCTAGCAAATTCCCAAACAACCGGTTGCAGAAGTGTGAACCCCCATCACTAATGATGGCTCTAGGAGTCCCAAATCTGGCAAAAATATTCCTCTTCAAGAATGTTGTGACACTCTTACCTTTATTGTTTGGAAGCGCAATTGCCTCCACCCATTTTGAAACATAGTCCAGAGCTACAAGTATGTACTTCATCCCGTTTGAGCTCACAAATGGGCCCATGAAATCAATGCCACAAACCTCAAACAACTCAATGACAAGGATGGGAGTAAGAGGGAGCTCATGCATCCTTGATATGCCTCCTTGCCTTTGGCATGCATCACGTGCCTTTGCAAAATCATGTGCATCCCTGTGAATGGTTGGCCAATAGTACCCACATTGCAGAATTTTTTGGGCTATGTGAGCCCGGCTGTGGTGACCCCCAACAGGGGACGAGTTACAAGCCTCCAATATGCTCAACATCTCAGCCTCAGGCACACACCTCCAAATCACCCTATCAGCACATATGTGGAAGAGGTAAGGCTCATCCCAGAAAAACTTCCACACATTAGACATGAATTTCTTTCGCTGGTGAAGGATAAATTTTCCAGTACAACATTGCTCACCAGATAATTAGCGAAGTATGCAAACCATGGGATGATATCTTGTGAGGAAGCCAAAACCTGCTCATCGGGGAATGCATCATCTATGTCAAGCTCATCTCGAAGTGATGCATATTTTTCCAATCTTGATAAGTAATTCGCCACCTGGTTTTCAGTCCCCTTCCGGTCCTTTACCTCTAACTCGAATTCCTGCAGCAACAGAACCATCGAATCAAATGTGGCTAGGCATCCTTCTTAGCCATCAGATATCTCAAAGATGCATGGTCTGTATGGACTATTACCTTAGTTTCAAGAAAGTAAGCCTGAAACTTTTTGAATGCAAATACTACAACCAACAACTTTTGTTCTGTCACAGTATAATTTTTCTGAGCTGCATTAAGAGCCTTGCTAGCATAATAAATAGGGTGAAAAATCTTTTCATGCCTTTGACCCAAAACAGCTCCCAGGGCCACTCCGCTAGCATCACACATAATCTTGAATAGTAAGGACCAGTCAGGTGCCGCTATAATCGGGGCAGTGGTCAATTTCTCTTTTAGGCACTCAAAGGCCTTCAAAAACGTATCATCAAACACAAACTTCACCTCTTTATCAAGTATATTACACAAAGGATGTGCAATCTTTGAGAAATCCTTGATGAATCCCCGATAAAATCCTGCATGACCTAAAAATCTTTGAATACCTTTCACAAAAATTAGAGGTGACAGACTAGCAATTACATCGATCTTGGCTCTATCCACCTCAATTCCCTTACCATAAATCCTGTGGCCGAGTACTATACCTTCTTTGACCATGTCTTGACTCCACTTTTAACCTTTTTCATATTTTCTCCTCTTTTTTCTTTACTTGCTTCTTCTTTTATTTTCATTTGCAACTACGAGTGTGGTTCTTCTTCTTTCAAACATTCATTGATTTAGCATTTTTTGTTTCTTTTCTTTTCTTGCTCTTTGACAACATTTTTATTTCTTTGTTTTCTTTCATTATGCACACCGCACCCGCTCTTTCATTTTCATTACCCAATTTCATTCCACCCTACTCTTCTTAATCACCCCTATCATAGCCACCCTCAACTTAGGCGATTTACCTGAAGTGAGGTTCACAGTGTCAAAGGAGGGACCAGGGCAAAAATAGGTTCATTCTTAATCAAAGCAGGAAGGTAAATTGGTGTAAACAAAATTAAAAGTCAATTTAAGCTCAAAAATTTGGATCAAGGGATATTTATTTTCTTTTGGTAGGTCTTTTAAGGCTATAGTTGGCTCATTAATCAAAAATGGCCTATGATTTTTTCCTAGTTTCCTATTCTCTATCTCGATACGACTGGCTAGGCAATTTCTAGATTGACACACACAACCAAATTTAACTATTAAATCTCACTCACACATAGCACATGTCAACATCGTCACTTCTACTAACTGCTAGTTCAAGCACAACCATACAATGGTAAACATGTTCACAGTTTCAATGCCATGCAAAGATTCACAAAGGTCATACTTGTCAATTTTAACACACACATTAAGAAAAATAGGAGGGGTATCAAATTATCAGCTCACCAAAAATCAACAATTCAAGTTCTTGACTGCCTTAAGTTCACCTAACTTTCTTTCAACTAACACAAAAAAACACAAAAACATAAAACCCTAAACGTGCTGGTTCTACTAGATAAGAAACACCCAAGGAAAAAGATATCCGGCAAGAAAAACCCTCGGGTTATGTTCAATAAAAAAATACACAAGTATCCCTCCCCACCCTCATGAAGAAAAGCATGTGTCATCCTCGACTCATATATATAAAAAACAAAACTATGGAAATAGGGAACATACCTGTGTGACCTAGGTGTCTGCTACCTGGTCGGTGGAGGGTGCAGATACTCCTCTAGTGTCCACTCCGATGTCATCGGCTTGACTCAATGCATTTTCAGACCCAACTGAGCTCGTGCCTTCTCCCCGATCTCTCGCTGCCTCAACTGTGGCCATCTATCGACCCTCCTCTCTAGATAGATGCAGCGCTCTCTCCATCTCTCTCTGCTCTCTCTTTTGCTGACGGATCTGAGAGTCATCATCCTCAAAACTTGCCTCCTCACGAGGCCTTTTTCCCTTATCATGTGCTATAGGCTCCTCAGTAATGAAATAAAACACTAATGGTAGCTCTTCTTCACTTTCATCTTCTATCACGGGAAGCACAGGTGGAGGGATCGCAGCTACCTATCGTGCGGACAACTCCCGCACCTCTACTCTGAGTGCTACTACCTCCGCATAGCACTTTGCCAATTTAGGCGCCTGTAACTGTGCAAGGCGCTCATCCATGCGTCTCTCAAAAGCGTCCAACCTGCCATACACGGAGCTAGAGAGCGCCTCCAATTCTTTGGTAACCATTGTTTGACCTGCTCCATTAGCACCTTCACCTGCAGAGCTGTGTGTACTTGTTGTTTCTTAGCCTTTGCCAGCCGTCTAGCCATGTCGGTCAGGAATTCTTTGGAAATTATGACTAGATCGGCTGAAGGAGCACCCGAGGGTGCAACAGGTGGATGAGATGCAACTGTTGTCGATGATGACTCTAGAACCTCCGCAGATGCAGGAATATCAGCTGCATCTATAGCCTCAGGCTGGCTACCCATCTCCCTGGCCTCCGTGGGCTCTACCGCAATCTCAGCAAATATAGCAGCCTCAGTCTGCATCCCGCTGCTGAATGACTCTGCTAATATAGTCACTTCAGCAGATGCGGCGGTCCGATTTCTTGCTCTCGGTATCGGGTTTTTGTCATCTCTTATCAACCCCATATCTGTTATCTTGTGGACCACTATGCGCTAGTCAACCACTGGCAACTCCGACACCTTTGACTCTTGACAGAGTCTATCAATAAGACATGGGAAGGGAATTGTAGTACCATCATTTATCGCCCGCTCTCTAATGTCTTCAGCAATGTACGGCGGGAAATTTATGGCATATCCCTCCATAATCCTGGCTACCAGTGTCGCTCTGTCAGGTGAGAGAATACTATAATTGCTGGTTGGTACCGGCCTATGCTGCACCAGTGACCACCAAAATTTTGCGTGAAAGTGTAGTGTGGCCTTCTTGATCTGAGACTCAGTGCCGTGCAACCATTCAATCAATGGACCTCTTGTGGAAATGACCCGAGATAGCCAAGTGTATTGCCTGATTCGCTCCTCACTATTCAGCTTCTTCATCTTGACTTTCTTTAGCTCGAATAGTCTGTGATCGAAATCAGATGTGTTCATCGGGGCATGATAGTCTGGCCCATACAATATCCTGGAGGTAATCCTCTCAGATATATCCACAGGTGTCTCTCGAACCAATACCTGTGTCAAAGCCGACCTCTTTTTCTAGTTTTGACCACCTAATGCCAGACGTTGTAGTGTTGCTGCATAGGCTGCATAGAATTCTTTGACTAGGTAGGGGCTAACACCCGAACCTATACTTGTCGAACAAAGCCTGGAGCTCTGGAAGGTCCTTAAGCCCCGTGGTGACTAGCCTGGGCTCCTCATAGATGCTCCTCTTTGGATGTCCTTTATCATTTGGAGCAATGTCTCTGTTACAGATATCCCTCATACCATGAACACACCACTTCCTCACATGCCTTGGTTGATCATTAGATGTGTTCGAGGTCCATCAGTTCATCATATGTGTTCCCTTACTGAGCATGTGACTCATCAGCTACCTCTGCATTTTGCCCAGTTGTGGTGCCCTCAGGAGCAATTGCGGCTGGAGTCCTGGCATTTTCATCAGTATGGCTTGACGGGTCCCTTGCGAGTGGAGTAGGAGCATCAACCAGAGCTGTCGGATTTGTAGTTCGTTGAGCCCTAGCCCTGGTTGATCTCCGCACCAACTGCTCTTCTAAAACTTCATATTCCTCCTCTGAGCCACTTGACTCTTTGGAGGAGGATGGCTCATCCTGAAGTATACGTTATGATGATTGACTCCTCTGCGGCACTTTTTTCTTTGCCAGACCTTTCTTTGGTGTACCCCTCGGAGCCATTGTGCCTGTGGAAGATTAGTTAGTATACAAGATGAGATGAAAAATAATCAACTATTAAACTACGTCTCAGTAGACATAACGACTGACATAACGAGTCATTGCCACTGGTCACGACTCGTGAGATTAGTCATTGTCTTCCGGCTATATTTTCTTCATTTTGGACCAGTGGACTTAATGACTGGTCACAACGAGTCGCCACAAGAGGCAATGACTCATTAGGTCGGTCGTTAGGTACACTGGTCACTAGGTTCAATTTTCACTCAGAACGAGCTACACAACGAGTTGTGAGATAATACCACGACTCATGATGTCGCTCGTGCTCAAGAGCTTCAGGTAATCCCCCTTCATCTTGAATTCCACTTGCTACTTTTCAATCCCACAAGCGCAAAAAAACACAGTTCGCATATCACTAAATTTAAGTCAAATCAAATTTTTGATATTACATGCCACCTAGGGTTTTACTATCAGATTGAAGCAATAATCAAGAATTGTACAACATCAATTAGGTATTTGCAAGTTCAATCAAGGCCTGAGTCAATAATAATCTATCCTAAACGTAAAGATACTCACAATTAATTTTGAAAGAGTAAACACTGGATGTTTGAGCAGAGAGTAGAGTGACCGTGTGAGCATGAGTGCAGGTGAATCCAATTCAAAGAATTTATAGTGAGTGGATGATTGGAAGAATAAGAAGAGGGAAATTATTTAAGTTGGAGTGGTGATAGGTTGTGATGGGTGTTGGGTTTAAGTGGGCAATTCGATGTTTTGTCTGGTTAAAATTATATAAGTGCCCTATTTGAACGTGGGTCGGGTCGGGTAGAAGCTACTTAAAAACACATGATGACCCTCGTCATGATGCGTTATGTGGTTAAACAAATCATTTGGCCCTTCGTTCAGTGACTGAAACTTAATAACTTACCTGGGACCTAATGACTCGTGGTGCTAACCAACGAGTTGTGACCTAAGTCGTTGGCCCTGAACTATGGTAGCTTTGCGACAGGTCACTTAACGAACTGTTTGATCTCCCAATGATCCATTATGTGAGTCGTTATCACCTTTCTCAGCTTAATTCCGCCTTTTATCTAGTAGACATGAAGGAGGACCTCACGATTCATTGCCACTGGCAATGACTCGTTTGGTCAATCGTTGTCTACACTATTTTATGCAACTTTGATGACGATCCAGTTAACGAGTTGTTTGGTCTAATGACGACTCGTTTTGTGATTTTTGGCACAGCAACTCAACTTTAGATTTTTGGTTTTAACTTCAAATTTCCCATCTTAATCACTTGCACACATCAACACACGTAAACACTATATTTTTCTTACAATTACAACTTGGTTGCCTCCCAATAAGCGCTTGATTTAATGTTGCGGCACGACGCAGGTATTTTGGCTACTCAGATTTCATCAAAACACCTCCATGGGTTGCTTCCCATGCAACGCCTGATTTAACGTCGTGGCACGACTCAAGTCCTTGGGTTACTCAGACTTCACCCAGAGCCCAGAGATCCACCAACTTTATTTCTTCGCTTTTCCCCAGATATGTTTTTACCCGATTGACCATTAACTTTAAAGTGCTTTCCTTCATGATTTTCCAGTTTAATTTCCCCATGGGAGAATACTTGAACCACTCGAAAAGGACCCATCCATTTGGACTTCAACTTGCCAGGAAACAAGCGAAGCCTAGAATTGAATAGTAACACCATGTCACCCTAATTGAATTCTCTCTTCTCAATCTTCCGGTCATGCTGAATTTTCATCCTTAGTTTGTAAATTTCAAAACTCTCATAGGCTTTCAACAAAAATTCCTCAAGCTCATTTAACTGATCAAGCCTCAAGTTTGCAACTTCGTTCCAATCCAAATTTAGTTTCTTGAGCGCCCACAGAGCTTTGTACTCAAGTTCAACCGGAAGATGACACGCTTTTCCATACACAAGCTGATACGGAGACATACCTATAGGAGTCTTGAATGTGGTCCGATAAGCCCATAAAGCATCATCTAGATTTCTTGCCCAATCTATCCGGTTTGCATTCACAGTCTTCGCTAGGATAGCCTTTATCTCCTGGTTTGTGACTTCAACCTGCCCACTAGACTGCGGATGATAGGGTGTTGCCACCCTGTGTTTTACCCCATATTTCTCCAATAAAGAGCGAAACAACTGGTTACAGAAGTGCTAACCCACATCACTAATGATGGCTCTAGGAGTCCTGAATCTAGCAAATATATTCCACTTCAAGAATGTTGTGACACTCTTCCCTTCATTATTTGGAAGCGCAACTGCTTCCACCCATTTTAAAACATAGTCAACAGCAACAAGTATGTACTTCATCCAATTTGAGCTTACAAATGGGCCTAAGAAATCAATTCCCCATACATTAAATAGCTCAATGACTAGGATGGGAGCAAGAGGAAGCTCATGCCTCCGTGATATGCCTCCTTTCCTTTAACATGCATCACATGCCTTTGCGTAATCATGCGCATCCTAGTGATTGGTTGGCCAATAATATCCACATTGCAGAATTTTGTGGGATGTGCGAATCCCATTGTGATGGCCCCCAACAGGGGATGAGTGGCAGGCCTCCAATATACTCAGCATCTCTACCTCGGGCACGCATCTCCGAATCACTCCATCAGCACATATGTGAAATAAGTAGGGCTCATCCCATAAAAATTTCTGCATGTCAGACATAAACTTCTTCATCTGGTGAAAAGATAAGTACTCAAGTACAACATCACTCACCAGATAATTATCAAAGTCTGCAAACCATGGGATGAGATCTTGTGAGGCCTCTAGAACCTGCTAGTCTGGGAATGCATCATCTATTTCATGCTCATCTCGAAGTGCTGCATCAGGTTCCAATCTTGATAAGTGATCCTCCACCTGATTTTCAGTCCCTTTCTGGTCTTTTACTTCAAACTCAAACTCTTGTAGCAGAAGAACCCATCGAATCAACTGTGGCTTGGCATCCTTCTTTTCCATCAAATATCTCAGAGTTGCATGGTATGTGTGGACTATCACCTTAGTTCCAAGAAAGTATGCCCGAAACTTCTCAAATGCAAAAACTACAGCCAACAACTCCTATTCTGTCACGGTATAATTTTTCTGAGCTGCATTTAGAGCCTTTCTAGCATAATAAATCGGATGGAAAATCTTTTCACGCCTTAGACCCAACACAGCTCCTAGGGCCACACCGCTAGCATCACACATAACCTCAAAAGGCAAAGAACAGTCGGGTGCCACTATAACGGGGGCAGTGGTCAATCTCTCTTTAAGGCACTCAAAAGCCTTCAGACATGCCTCATCAAAAACAAATTTCACCTCTTTCTCAAGCAGTTTACACGAAGGATATGCAATCTTCGAGAAGTCCTTGATGAATCTTCTATAAAACCCTGCATGACCTAGAAAATTTTGAACACCTTTTACAGAAATTGGGGGTGGTAAACTGGAAATAACATCAATATTAGCTCTATCCACCTCAATACCCTTACCAGAAATCCTGTGGCCGAGCACTATACCTTCCTTGACCATGAAATGACACTTTTCCCAGTTAAGCACCAAGTTGGTCTCTTCACATCTCTACAACACCTTGCTTAAATGAGCCAAACAATCTTCAAATGAATCACCCACCACTGAAAAGTCATCCATAAAGACTTCAATGATATCTTCCACCATGTCAGAAAATATAGACATCATGCAACGCTGAAAAGTGGCGGGTGCATTACATAACCTGAATGGAATCCTCTTAAAAGCAAATGTACCATAAGGGCAAGTGAACATGGTCTTCTCTTAGTCTTCGGGGGCTATAGAAATCTGATTGTACCCCAAATAACCGTCAAGGAAACAGTACCATCCTCTACCTGCAAGTCTGTCTAACATCTTGTCCATGAATGGCATCGGAAAGTGATCTTTTTGCGTCCAATGGTTCAGCTTCCTATAATCCATGCATACTCTCCAACTGGTGACTGGTCTTACAGGAATGAGCTCATTGGTAGAATTTGGGACCATTGTGATTCCTCCCTTTTTCGGTACACATTGGACTGGGCTCACCCATTTGCTGTTTGCAATAGGATAAATCATACCTGCATCGAACCACTTGATGATTTCCTTCTTGACCACCTCTTGCATAGGTGGGTTCAACCTACGTTGATGCTCAATACTCGGAATACAATCTGGATCTAGTTGGATCTTATGAGTGCAAATTCCGACTGGGATTCCAATAATATGTGCAATGGTCTACCCAATAGCTTTTTTATATTTCTTCAAAATGGAGACCAAAGCCTCCACTTGCTATTCCTCCAAGTCAACTGCAACAATGACTGGTAAAGTGTTACCAGCTCCCAAAAATACATACTGCAAATGAGACAGGAGTGCTTTGAGCTCCAATACCGGAGGCTGCTCAACAGATGGCTTGGCTGGTGGGGTCACCCGATTCTTCAAGTCTAGATCTATCTTCTTTGGAGCATAAGTGTATGACCCCATGCCAGCAAGTGCATTAACAATCTCCTCACCTCAATGGATCTCCTCAGCACCAACATCCATCAAAACTGTTGCTAAGTCATCAAGAATCAAAAACTCCTCAATGGGTATAACTGGGAACTCAGGTTCCACATCATCAATTACTGAGACCACCCTCATATCATTTGGTTGTTTCATGGATCTTAATACATTGAATGTCACTTCCTCATTGTTCAACCGTAATTTAAGCTGCCCAGTCTCCATATCTACAAGAGCACATTCGGTGGCGAGGAATGGTCGCCCCAAGATAATGACCTCAAAATCAACCTCACAGTCCAGAATGACAAAATCAGCCGAAAATATAAAGGACTCTACCTTCACTAGAACATCATGGAGGATTCCCATCAGATTTTTCACTGTACGATCTACCATCAAAAGCCGCATTATAGTCAGTTTGGGGGCTCCCAAGCCCAACTGTCTGAAAACTGCTAATGGCATCAAATTAATACAAGCACCAAGATCACATAATGCCTTAGCAAAATTAAAGGCTCCAATAGTGCACGGTATGGTAAATGCCCCAGGGTCCTCCTTTTTCTAAACAAGAGAACGAGATGCTATTGCACTACAATGGTGCAAATTGTCTGCAGGTTCAAAACTCACAATCCTCTTTCTAGCGACAAGGTCCTTCCTGAATTTGGCATAGCCAGGCATCTGCTCAAGTTCCTTAACTAATGGGATGTTCATGGACAATTGCTTTAACATGGAAATGAACTTGTGATACTTCCCATCTTCGACCTTTTTCTTCAACCGTTGTGGAAAAGGAGGAGGAGGTCTAGGGATCGGTGTGAACTTATGTTGAGTCTCCTTCTCCTTCTTATTGCCAGATCCACGCTCCTTTGCATTAGTAGGGGCAGTCTTTACCACTAAATCTTCAACAGAAATTGGATCCTCGAAATCTTCTATCCTGCCATTATTAATTGATACAGGCTCTTCTGTTTCATCAATCACAGCTGGCCTCGAAGGATCAACTATCGCCTTCCCACTCCTAGTAGTGACCGCCATGCAGTGATTGTCATTTTTTGGATTTTGCACTGTATTGCTGGGAAGTGTGCCTTTCTGCCTCTAATTAATTGCAACAGACATCTAACTTAGCTGCTACTCAATCTGCTTAATGGCCACGGCATGTGATTCCACCTTTCGATTCATACCAGAAATATCAGTGCGGAGCTCCTTAAATGGCTATCTGTTGTCTCCATCTGCTTAAGTACCTTAGACAAAATGTCTTCAACCCTTGAACCACTAGACTCTGGCTCACGGTTCCTTAGAGGAACATACAGACCACTTCTATAATTCTTGTACTCCTCGCGCTTCTTCCAGTCTCCATAGTCTCTGTACTGGCCTCGGTTGTAATTGTTATCCTCGTAATAGCTCTGACCTTGGTTCCCTTGACCTTGATGCCAAGAGTCTTGGTTAGACCCTTGGGTGTTGGAACGGAAAACCGCACTTTGATCATTCAGATAGTTAGTTTCCTCCTCAGATTCAGATTCACCTCTATCATTTCTCGGGGCCTTGCCCTGAGAACCCATAGCATTAACTTTCTCAGCTCCGGCTCCCATCAGATGCTTAGCAAGCAATCCCATTGTGGTCTTTATCTCAGCAATTTCTTAATCTCTTTCTTCATCCTTTCTTCTCTATTCTGCAGACATACCTACCGCATAAGAACCAGCCGGAATCTCCAACTCTCTTGTGTGCCATGCACAATTGGTTTTGGTGATTTTGTCAAGTAACTCAGCAGCTTCCACATAAGTGTGACTCATAAAGGTTCCGCCAGAGTTGATATCAGTCACCGCCTTGGTGTTAGCATTCAGATACCTATAAAAGATCTCCAACAATGTATCATTTGGAATCTTGTGGTTGGGCATCCTTTTGAGCTTCTTGTTGAAACGCAGCCACGTCTCGTGAAGTGCCTCTGAATTCAATTGCCTGAAGTTATATATCTTATCTTTCAGCTGCAACTCTTTGGAAGGAGGGAAGAATCTTACAAGAAAAACTCTCTTAAGCTCCCCCCAAGTAGTGATAGAATCATTTAGCAACTCAGCCAACCACACCGTTGCCTCACTCCCTAATGAAAAGGGAAATAACCTTAGTCTGATTGCATCCTGGCTCACTCCTGGTTGTTTGTATGCCTTGCAGATACCCATGAAATTTGTCGAGTGAGTGTGGGCATCATTAGTTGCATGACCCGCAAATATTCCCTTCATGTTGAGCAGTTGGATCATAGCACTGATAATATCAAACTTTGCCCCAGCAGGCAAAGGGGGAGGGACAATAGCTTTAGTGGCACCCGCTTCGTCTATATCAGCATCATCATCCTCATCGAAATACCAGTGTCTCTGCTGTTCTGGACCTCTATGCCTTCTAGCTCGCTCTGCTTCGACAGCTAGATGTTGCTCTTTAACAACCCTAGCTAACTCACAATCTCTAGCTTGAGCTTGCTCCTCAGCCAACATTCTCGTTGTGGCATGGTCCACTGTCTCCTGTTCTTGTATGTTGGCCATTCTTCTTAGATTCCTTAGGATCTGCTTAAGTTCGTGATCGATTTGAACCATGGATTTTCCTTGGCTCCCAGTACTGGGCATGCACGAACCTAAGACATGTTAAAAAAATAATAAAAGAAAAATAAAAAAGAAAATAAGAACCAACAGTAAAGCAAACACAATTAACAAAAGTCTTAGTCATATTCCCTGGCAACGGGGCCAAAATTTGATATCGTCCAAATTACACCTTGCAATTGAGATAAAAAGCGGTCGATGTCAAATATATAACCCAATGAAGGTTGAGGTCGATCCCACGGGGAATATGGAAAGAACTTGAGTTAATGTGAATGGCTATTACTATCAGATTACTTATTTCCTAGGGGGAAAGAAATAAAATACTAAACAAGAGTAAAAACTACTAAATGGTTAAATAAATTTTGGTTTGCAATCAATCAACAAATTGACTAGAATTGTGTTCCCCAAGACTTCATAACCACAAGGCTTTTACACTAGTGATCTATTTCGGTGTTTAACATGCAATATCGGTAAGTTAGGTTCACCTAAATGGTTGGTCCCCTATCTAGATGATTATCACCACGTAACTTGGTCCGTATACGGGTGTATGCTTAATTAACCCTTACCCTTAATATCAGATTAGCTATCCCCGAACAAGTTCAAGCTATTAGATGAGGGTTGATAGCCTCAAATCTCCATTGTTAATTCCTTTTCCCATTCAATACTCCCTTGATCCAGTAAGTAAGAATAAGGTAAGTTCCAACGTTTGCAACAGTTAAGAAATCATTAAAATGAAGGGAAAAACAATACATGCATTAAACCCTGTTCAAGAATCACTAAGTATTTCACCTATGTGTGTTAATTCATCATGATTCTCACAACCCTAGTTATGGGTTTAGCTACTCATGTTTGAATAATTACAATCACAAAATATTAGATAAATCATAATTGCAACTTACAAAAATTCATAGAAGAAAACCAAGTAAATTGAATATAAATCCAAAGTTGATGAACAAAACTCCAATGTTGATTGATGCCCAAAAACAAGAACAAAATTGTAAACCTTGTTTCTTGACCCAAGAATGATTGTTAACAACACTAGAATTCACGTGAAAGTTGGTAAAAATAACTGCGTACAAGAAATAAACCTAAAAATTGTATTTATAGTTCCAAATAAATCTTTTCCTAACTAAATTTGGATTCCAGGTTGGCAGGGGTAACGGGTCAAGTAACGACTCGTTGGGGCAAATCTTCCGTCCTCAACAACAGGCTTAGTCGTGGTAAGGGGTCACCTAACGACTCGTCGTGGCTGGGAACGAGTCGTTAGGCCTCTTGTGGTCTTGATTCACCAACTTCCAGTGCACCTGACGATTCTTACCAAAGTCCTCCTGACGAGTCATCTCAACACCTGACGACTCGTTAGACCTGTTGTTGCCTTCACTGGATTTTTCTCAGAATTTCTCTTCTCAGTCTTCATGACTAACTTAACGACTCGTTACCAAACATAACGAGTCGTGCCTTCAATTCGTTGAGTGCACTGTTTCCTTCTTCATTTATCTTTAATTTCTTCCTACCACTCCAGGCACGAGTTGTTCCTTGGGACAACAACTCGTGACGTGCCTGGCAACCTTCAGTTCAGTCCTTTTCTGCCTTACTTAGCCTATTTCCCATTTCGGACCTATTTTCCTACAATATTCAATACAAACGCATCATATCTATATACATATACCCGGAATGTGCATAGTTTCTTGGTTTTAAGCGTCGAAAGTGTCGTAATCACGGCACATCAGTCACCACTGTTGACTTGGGTCCGATTCTACTCCACATTCCTAGAGAAATATGTACCCCGTACCTTGAGAGATAGGAGACGGGATGAGTTCACCACCATCGAGCAGGAAAGCTTATCTATTGCAGAATATGAGGCCCGATTTCATTCATTGTCCCGGTATGCTCTACCTTTACTACCCACGGAGAAGGAGAGGATCTAGCGGTTTGTCAAAGGACTGAATGTGAGTCTTCAGGTACCATCCCTTCAGATGGTCTTCTCAGGTAAGACCTTTCAAGAGGTGGTGGAGTATGTGAAGTCCATGGAAGGGGTAAGACAGGAGGGTTATGCAAAGAACGCTGAGAAGAAGGCTCGGAGAGTGGGTTCCTTTAGTAATTTGTTTGCCAAGGCTCCAGCACCGCATGGTTTCTTTGGGCGCCTTTCATTCCACAATATAGGTGTGAGCCGCAGGTCCGCTAGGGACAGTTGCATTACCATCAGGTGCAGTTGGAGGTACCTAGATCATTCATTCATACTTCGGAGCTCGCCCTATTACCTCTGTTCCGGCTCAAAGGCCAGTGATTAAGAAGGTCCGCCATGAGTGTGGCGAGTATGGCCACATCTGCAGATGGTGCTCTAGGTTCGGATAGGGTGGACAGATTGTTCCTTACCCAGCTCCTCGAGTTGCGGCCCCTGTCAGGAGAAGAGGTAGTGCTTTCCAATCGAACCATTCACAGCTGGGATGAGGTGGTAAGCCAGCTGTTAGGGGTGGTGCTTAGCAAGGTAAAGGACATGCTCAGGTAGTTAGGGGTGGCACCCAGTCAGGTAGAGGGGTGTCACATCTCAACGGGGGCAGTTATCAGGCGGGTAATCAGGCCCATTTCTATGATTTTCCCTGTAGGCCAGAGGCAAAGGCTTCAAATGTCGCTATTACAGGTGTTATCCTTGTTTGTGACCGAGTGGCTATGACATTATTTGATCTGGGTTCTACTTTTTCTTATGTGTCTACTTACTTTGCTTTAGGATTGAAATTTGTTTGTGATGTGCTTGATGTCCCTATTCATGTGTCTACTCCTGTTGGGGACTCTGTGGTGGTCGATAGAGTATGTCGTGCGTGTTCTGTGGATTTCATGGGTTATGACACTCAGGATGATTTGGTGATCTTAGACATGGTTGATTTTGATGTGATTCTGGGAATAAGCTCATATTTGGATACATTGTTCAGTGTATCTAGCGCATATTTGGGACACTAGTTCTGAGGGTTCTTCCATAGAGTCAGTCTCGGTTGTTCGTGAGTTTCTAGAGGTGTTCCCTGAAGATTTACCCGGCATGCCATCAGATTGTGGTACTGACTTCTGTATAGATTTAGAGCCTGTACTGGACCCATTTCTATTCCTCCATATCGAATGGAACCTGCTAAGTTGAGAGAAATCAAGGAGCAGTTACATGAGTTTCTTAGTAAAGGGTTTATTAGACCAAGTGTGTCATCGTAGGGTGCCCCAGTTTTATTTGTGGAGAAAAAGGATGGTAGTATGCGGATATGGATCGGCTACCATCAGTTGAACAAGATAACTATTCGGAACAAGTACCCTCTTCCTCGAATAGATGATTTGTTTGATCAGTTACAGGGGGCGAATGTGTTCTCAAAGATCGACTTGAGGTTGGGTTATCACCAGCTAAAAATTCGGACTGAGGATATTCCCAAAATAGCCTTTCAAACCAGGTATAGGCATTATGAGTTTCTGGTCATGTCACTTGTAGTCACTAATGCCCTAGTTGTGTTCATGAGCCTGATGAAAGGTATTTTCAAACCTTATTTGGACTCCTTTGTGACTGTGTTTATTGATAATATCTTGGTGTATTCTAAGACCAAGCAGGAGCATGAAAATCATTTGAGAATTGTGTTGGGATTACTGAAGGAGAAGCAATTGTATTTCAAATTCTCTAATATGAGTTTTGGTTGGAATCAGGGTCTTTTCTGGGACATGTAATTTCCAAGGAGGGAATCCAAGTTGATCCACAGAAGGTCAAGGCGGTCAGAAACTGGGCAAGGCCAACTAACCTGATGAAAATTTCGAGTTTTGTAGGGCTGGCCAGCTACTACCGTCGATTCATGAAGGGTTTTACATTCATCGCTTCGGTGCTGAAAAAGTCGACCCCAAAAGGATGTACCCTACCAGTGGTCAGAGGAATCTGAAGCAAGTTTTCAGGAACTCAAGAATCTGCTAACCAGAACACCTATCCTAGTGTTACCAGTAGAAGGTAAAGACTTTGTTGTTTATTGCGATGCCTCACGGTCTGGGTTGGTTTTGTGTTAATGTAGGAAGGGCAGGTTATTCTTGTACCTCGAGACAATTGAAGGTGCATGAGAAGAATTACCCCACACATGACCTTGATTTAGCAGCGGTGGCATTTGCCCTGAAAATTTAGAGGCACTACCTATATGGAGCTCGATGTGAGGTGTTCACGGATCATCGCAACTTGCAGTATGTTCTCCCAGAAAGATCTCAATGAGGACGAGGAGATGGATGGAGCTTCTTAAGGATTATGATATCACTATCTTGTACCATCTAGGAAAGGAAAATATTGTGGCAGACGCATTGAGTCAAAAGATGGTGAGCATGGGCAGTTTAGCTTGCTTGGAAGCTGCTCAGCGGTCAATGGCCTGAGAAGTTTAGACTTTGGAAAACAGTTTGGTGAGGTTGTCAATGGCATAAATAGGTGGGATATTAGACAACATGGAGACTAAGTCCTCACTGCTTGAGGAAATCAAAGCTAGATAGTTTGAGGATGAAAAGTTGGCTAAGATTCAAGATAAGGTTTTGCGAGGAGAAGCCAAAGAAGCAGTGTTAGATGCTGAAGGGGTCCTAAGAATAAAGAGGCGGGTGTGTGTTCCCCGAGTTGGTAAGCTAAGTAAAACTATTTTGGTAGAAGCTCACAACTCGAGGTACTCCATCCACCCTGAAGTCACCAAGATGTACCATGACCTGAAGCAACATTATTGGTGGGGCAGGATGAAGAGAGATATTATTGACTACGTTGCCCAGTGTTTGAATTGCCAGTAGGTGAAGTACAAGCACCAAAAGCCTTAAGGAGTACTTCAGAGAATGCCTATTCCTAAGTGAAAATGGGAGAGAATAGCAATGGATTTTGTGGTGGGTCTTCCTAAGACTTTGGGGAAATTTGACTCAATTTGGGTCATTGTGGAAAGATTGACCAAGTTGGCTCATTTCTTGCCAGTCCAGGTGGCTTACAATGCCGAGAAATTAGTTAAATTGTACGTGAATGAAGTAATTCAGTTGCATGGGGTGCCGGTTTA
This sequence comes from Datura stramonium, assembly GCA_018107945.1. Lineage (NCBI taxonomy): Eukaryota > Viridiplantae > Streptophyta > Magnoliopsida > Solanales > Solanaceae > Datura > Datura stramonium. The sequence continues at coordinate 8,964 of JACEIK010004175.1, read as the reverse complement.
AATTGTGTCAGATAGGGGCACACAGTTCACTTCTCATTTCTGGAGAACCTTGCAAGCTGAGTTGGGCACGAGGTTGGACTTGAGCACAACCTTCTATCCTCAGATAGATGGATAGTCAGAAAGGACTATCCAGGTATTGGAGGACATCTTTGAGTGTGTGTGATAGATTTTGGAGGCCATTGGGACAAATTCTTACCCTTGGTAGAGTTCGCCTAGATCAATAGCTATCACTCGAGTATTAGCATGGCGCCATTTAAAGCTCTGTATAGGAAGAAATGGAAGTCTCTAATTGGTTGGTCTGATGCATTTGAAGTGAGACCCTGGGGAACAGATTTGCTGAGGGAGTCATTGGAAAAAGTTTGAATAATTCAGGACTATCTGGTAGTTGTTCAGAGTAGGCAGAAGCAGTACGCAGATAAGAAGGTTAGGGATATGAAATTCATGGAGGGAGAGCAAGTGTTGCTCAAGGTGACCCCTATGAAAGGGGTGATGAGGTTCAGGAAGTAGGGCAAGCTTAGCCCAAGGTACATCGGACTGTTTGAGATCCTATGACGAGTGGGGGAAGTAGCGTATGAGTTGGCCTTACCTCCAGGGTTGTCAGGGTGCATCCCACCTTCCATGTCTCAATATTGAAGAAGTATCATGAGAATGGAACATATATTATCAAATGGAACTCTTTACTATTAGATGAGAATTTGTCTTATGAGGAGGAGCCTGTAGCGATATTGGCTAGAGAAGGTCAAAAGCTGAGGTCAAAAGAAATTGCAATTGTAAAGGTCCAGCGGAAGAATTGTCCGATTGAAGAAGCCACTTGGGAGATCAAGGCTGATATGCGGACCAAGTATCCTCAACTATTCATGGAATCTGGTAAGTACTCTCCCCTTTTCTTTATATAGACCATTTGGTGATGAATGGTGTTTAATTTGGTATCTTATGTAAAGACCCCGACGTCTTTACGAGATGGTTAGGGGCCTAGAACACTAGAAACGGGCTAAGAAAGGAATAGAATGTGCTGTGAAATTTTCCAAGTGTGAAACTGGTTGATTTTGGGTGGCTACTGATCCGGGGGACAACTGCAACAGTGAGTTTAATGCTACAACAGTGAGTTTCCCGCTGCAGTGAGACCATGGTAATGGTCGGGTTCCCGCCATAGAGAAATTAAGAAGTAGTCGCTGGAGCCGCCACAGCGGAGCTTATACCGTTGTAGCGGGTCCGCTGAAGTGGACGAAGGAATTCAAAAAGTGAGTTTAAGTGGGAATGACGGGGGTTTTACCCCAGTATTTCCAAAACACGATTAGAAGAGCTAGAGAACAGAATATCTCTCCAGAGCAGTGAACTCTTCTCCTAAGGTAAGAATTTTGATCTCCTATCTCTACTACGAGTAGTGTTGATTCTAGATTGCTTGTGGACCTTTAATGGTGGAAATTTTTGTAGAGAAAGACCCTAGGTTGTTGAGCTAGGGCTGGATTGTGGGATGATTAGGGGGTGATTTGGGTTGATGTTTGAAGAGTTTTGATCACTCCTCTAGAATTCCGCGGGGTATTGAGAACTAGAACCGAGTAAAATTGGGGTTTTACTTTGAAAATACCCTGAAAGGGAGGGGGTTTGATCTATTTAGACTCATGATTGAAGAGTAAGTAATGAATTACTCTTATTGTGTAGATTTTGAATGATCCAAAGCTTTGAGGGAGAGGCTCCCGCAGAGCAGCTAAATTGTTATCTTTGATATCGAGGTAGGTTATAGTTAGAGGGTTAGACTTTGTATAATGACTTATATGCATGTATGTTAATAGTATGTAATTATTCTTCGAACGTTATGTGATATGAAATTGTATATTTGGTATTTACAGCCGTTATATAGCCCGTCGTTTTCTTGAATCCAGAGTTAGGG
>JACEIK010004174.1:35388-138754 GCA_018107945.1 Datura stramonium | reverse complement strand
ATAATACTTAATGTCTTCACCTGAAATAGTCAGCTTACTTATTAAGATATTTATATTTCACTCTTATCTGTATTCCTTTACTTGCTAAACCGACTTTAGAATATATATATATATTTTTTTCTCTGGACATTTTCACGAAACCAAAACGGAATTGGAGAAAACAAAATAATATTAGAAGTACAGAAAAGCACCAGAAATTTACCAAACCCTAATCTCTCACTCCGAAACAAACGTTCCTCAAGACTTTCCCTCCTCTCCTCTCTTCTTTTCCTCCTTTTCTCTCTCCAATACAACTACTCTTTCCCTCTTAGTCTCTGTACCCCCCTCTCTTTGTGGAACCTTGTGTTTCCGTGCTCCTTTTGTTGAGTTTGGGTCGTGGTATATTGTTTATTGACAGGATAGTAGCCGTCCGATCTGGGGTATTGGTTCAGATCTGCGACGACGATCTAGATATTCCGACGCCACGCGCCGAGATCTGGGTGCCACGCGCCGAGATCAGTGTACAAGTAGTATGGTAGTGAATGGGAGGCCGATGAAGCGGTTGAAGAGGAGAGTAACGGCGGACCTCAACGACTTCCTCACGTTCCCCGACTGCAATATCGCCGGCAATGGGCCATTCAGGACGACGGTGAAGGCGTTTTTATCGAAACACGCGCTCTTGCCGCCGCCTTCTTCGCTGTTTCCTCACCTTCTGACGTGGCAGATCCTCTTCCGCGTCGGCGACCTCACGGACGGCGATGACTCTTCTCCGTCCATCGTCTGCCTCGATGTCATCGAAGAAGACGTCGTCAGATGTAGATCCGTTTATTGCGACCAGTGCCGAGTCGTTGGTGAGTTTTCCCACCGAGTCAGGAAAACAATATTTCTATGTTATTATTTAATTTTTTATTTTTTTTAATACTAGCTAACTTCATTGACGATGCCGTTTTGTTTATGGTGTGGTTTTCTTGTGGATCAGCAAATGATTGGCATTTTTTGGTTCGATAAATTGGGATGAAAATTAAATCTAGTCATACTAATTTTGGAAGCCAAGAGTTTGATGGACTCGCTAGATCTGAGCCGTCGATTTCCTGAAATCAGAACCGTGCTGTTGTCCCTCGTACTTTCTACTAAAATATTACTATTCTTGCAAATGTGAGCTAATACAACGCTGCTCACATTGAATCTTTTCTTAATTAATAAGTAAATCAATTGATTAAAAAAAAGAATTAAGAACGCGGGGTTCAAATAAGAGTGGGTCCTTCTGAGTTGGTGGTAATTTTATACAAGAGAGCTCCCAAAGTATCTTCTGGATTGAAATTTACAGATATAACCTTCCCCGTTTAAGTGAATGAAAACGACTAGTTAGTGTCGCATGTACAGTGGACGAATATCTAATTTTCGTAGTGTTAGGCACGTTCTGTTTTATTTTTCCCTTTTTTGTCGTAGTCCTTGACCAAATTGCCTTCACTTGAGTAACTGTATGATGATGTGGCATGAGCATGACGTTTGTGGAAATTAGGAAAAGTTTCCTGTTCTCACTAGTAAAGTCAGTATGGTAGGAAAATGTTCCTTGTGAAAAAAAGGAAAAGTTTTTTATTTATTTTGTTGTGTTCTGCTTTTTTTATATAATCTAGGGTAACACAGGGGCGGGGTTGGGGTGGCAAGGCCACTTGTATAGCTTGTTTTTCCTGTTCTCACTAGTAAAGTCAGTTTTTAAGAACTTACTTTTCTAGATAAAATGTGTTTTGAAAATTTTGACCAACTAAACATGAAAAAGTGAAAATGTTTGCATCCGTACCTAACTCACCCTATGTGTTAAATAAGTACTTTAATTCTGGTTATACTTTTGTATAGAGTAATCATCAAAATAATTAATCTCATTTCCTGTATGGACACCGGATATCCTCCCCAATTTCTATCCTGAGAGGCTGAGACCTCTTCTTTTGTCTTTAAAATTAAATAAAGTAAAAATTATTATATTTGATTTTTTTCCAGAAACCAACTACTAACTATAATTCCTAAAAGAGAAGGAAATATCTTGGCATTTGAATGAATTTGGCGTCTGAAGAATAGAATTGTAAGAGCTCTGGATGTTGTTAAAATTTCTTGGTGAATGGTTCATCTTGTTTAAAATTGTATTCAGGATAGAGGAATTTTGGATATTCAGTAATATCTTTTTGTTGTTTGAAAGGGAATTGAAGAATGAATATTGGGTTGAATTGTGTTATTCTCTTTCGAAATTTTTTGGGGTGTGAATATATTGATTGTGTTCTTGTTGGTTTATAGGTTGGAGCAGTAATCCAGTTTGTGCAAAGCGTTTCCACTTTATTATTAAGGCAGATGGAAACTCAATTGGGGGTTATAACAAGTCCTGTGCTGGGTGTGGTGAAGCCCTTCATTTATCTGAGTCTAGGTAAGAGTTTATACACTTCCCTTTGGATTTTCTTTGTTAAGTTGAAATTGTTCTTTCTCCCTTTTGGCGTGGCTTCATATGTCGTGACATTCTATTCCGTATGTGCCCTTTTAATGTCCTTCATATGTTCCCATTGAATTTTGTAATGTTCCAGTATCTATGGTTGTGTCATTTTTGAAACATGTCGAGTTATTGAGTTGTCTTTATCTCTGCTCTATTGGAAAAATGTGAGACTAAATACATTAATTTGTCTTGTTAGGTGCAAGTCATGCAATCATGTCACGACCACAGAAGATGTTGAAGATTGGATGTACCATCAGTTAGAGGATACCAGTCATCTACTGCATGGTGTGATCCATGCCAATGGCTATGGACATCTTCTAAGGGTAAATGGTAGAGAAGGTGGATCCAGGGTGCTTTCTGGGAGTCATATAATGGATTTCTGGGATAGGCTTTGTAAAGTTCTTGGAGCAAGGTAAGCATCATTTGTATTAGACATTATGTCCTAGGAATAATAAAATTTGACATGTTAGCCCAAGTACTGAAGGCAATCTTCTAAGGTTTGGTTCTCCAATGAGTTTTAGTTGATGATTTTAGTCTTGTCCTTCTGTATGGTCAGGAAAATCAGCGTGATGGATGTTTCAAAGAAGTATGGTTTGGAGTTACGTCTACTGCATGCCATCACAAAAGGTCATCCATGGTATGGTGAATGGGGTTACCAGTTTGGTGCTGGCAGTTTTGCTCTGACTCGAGATTCTTACAGACAAGCCGTGGAGAACCTTTCTTCTCTGCCCTTGACCTTCTTTCTATCTCAAGGCCGGAAGCCTCGCACCCGTCTGCAGGACTTGGTTTCATTTTATCAGTCCTTGTCAGAGCGTGAGCTTGTAAATATTAGAGACCTTTTTCTTTTCTTAACTAATTCAATCCGTGATGCCCGCAAATCTGGCTTGGGAGCTGATGATGCCACTTGTAAGAAGCGGAAAACTTGCGACTCCAAGGTCTTATGTGCATGGACCAGTAGTGATATTTTACGTGTTGAAGAAGCAATGTTTAGAGTACTACGGGCTGTCTCTGGGTCCAATTGGGTGAGCTGGCGTGCTCTAAGAGGTGCTGTGTGTAAAGCAGGTTCTCCTGAACTCCTCGATTATTGCCTAAAGGAACTCCATGGAAAGCAGACAGCTGATGGAATGGTTGTCAATGCCCGCAGTGTTTCTGGTTCTGGTGCTATGGAGTACAAGTCAGTAAATCATTTCTTCTCTTCCATATTTCTTCTTGGGAGCTCAATATTTACAATTTTGTATAGATCACAATTCGTGTGCTCTATAGTTTATTCTGTTTTGTTTTTCTTTCTTACTGATTTTTCTGTTACCTGATGCAGACTTGAGCGTGGCAACCCCATGGTTAATGTGAATACAAATGAGAATAGATTGCCTTGCACACCGAACTTCCCATCTGAGGAGCATCTGTGTCGAGATCTCAAGTACTTGTACGAGTGCATGCTAACCCCACCGACAATGTCTAATCATGTTCCCTTAGCCAGAAGGGAAATTGCAGTTGACTCTGCTACTACTGTTCTTGATTGCAAGCAATTTATGAAGGTATATCAACCTGAAAAATTCTTGCCTATCCCAAAATCAGATGCAATCCAGGTGCTATGTGAGGTGGACATCACGGAACAATCTGATGTACATTCCAGAAATCCTCCTCCAGAATTATTGATTCTCCCCTCGGATGCTACCATTTCTGACTTGAAGGCGGAGGCATCAATGACATTTCAAGATGTGTACTTGATGTTCAGTAGATTCCAAGCTCATGAGCTAGTTGGATATGGCGGCTTGAAAGAATCTACTCAGGTCAAACTCCTTCTGGGATCTGCTGAATTTGTGACAGTCAGAGGAAAATTCCTGGGGAAAAACGGGCTAAGTAGGTATAGAATGGAAAGGGGAATTGAGAGATGGACTGTAGATTGCTACTGTGGAGCGAAGGATGATGATGGGGAGAGGATGTTAGCTTGTGATTTGTGCGGTGTTTGGCAGCACACCAGATGTGCTGGGATCCCTGACTTGGATGCTGTTCCTGCCAGGTTCACTTGTCTTAGGTGCAGATGTGTTGGTAAGACTATTACAAGCGGTAATTGCAAGGATGAGTCAGTTGCTAGTGTGGAATTAGGGAAGAGCCTGGCTCATGCCATCTGAAAAGTGCGTGAGATTTTTTAGTAATGCTGTATATGGGTTTTCCCTTTGTTTTGTAGGTCTGCTAGAATATGTACATACAGGCCAGGCCTCGAGAAGAAATATCATCAGCGCACTCTGGCCATTTCTCCCTAGTCCTTTACGAGTTTTAACAATTATCCTCGCTTATCGTTTTTGTATATATTCTTCAGACGGCTGACTCTTGATCTCTGACCATTATTTATAAAAAAAAAAGTGGGATGTTTGAGAGGAAAAGAAAAAAGACGTACATCACCAAAGTACTGTTGATTAAATCTAATTCAAAATATAGTCTACTCTCTAAACAATTTGCATCGGGCACAATAAATAAATGCAACACTCTTGGTTTTTATATTTGAGCAAAATAATGGATCCTTTGAAGGTCAATTTTTCACTTCAGAGAACGACGAATGATTGTTTGACAGTCTCAAGGTTGAAAACTGAAAGATCAAATTGTGATAGCTACGTCAGTTGCTGAAGATTTTTCACTATGGGAGTTATTACTCCGAAAGATAAAATTGCGTTAACGACGTCAGTGACAAGATGAAGGTTTTTAATCAAAATTTTTTGTTAACGACAGATTAATGAAAACATTAAGGTTAAGTAAATTCACTCCAAGTAACATGTAAACAGCATGCATAGGGACATTTAACTGTTTGAGTAGATGATAGTTGTGACGGGGTCAATTTTCGTTTTACGCAACTAGCTTGACATTGCACGGCAGTCACACGCACACAACTGCTATGACTGAGCCTACACGTTTGTCTTTTTGATCCGTTTGACACTTAGACTATTTAGCATACAAGTCACAATAGGTATACACACATTTACAGGAAATCACTTCCCAACTTTGTATTAACTCGTGTACAAAGAAACACACAAGACCTCAAAATGTGCCAGGAACGCCCCGCGCGCGCGCGCGCCCGCCTTGGCGCCCTTTCTGCCTTAGCGCCATGTCTGCGCGCCAAGTCTTCGTGCCATGCCAATGCGCGCCTGTCTCAGCTGCTCCGCACAACCGGTCCATGGTCCAGTTTCCTTGCCAGCGCCTTGCCTAGCTCACATCTGCCCGTTGTCTTTCCAAGCCAAGGCAATGCCATGCCATTGCCCGTATCAGCCTTGCCTTCATCATCATAGACTTGGCATCTAGGCCACTCGCCTAGTGCCATAGTCTGCCGACCCGTGCCTGCCCTTGCCGACTTGCACCTGCCCTTGCCCGGTTGTCTGCCACAATGCCATCACGGTTCCATCAGCCACATTGAGTCATGCCAAAGCCCATCATGTAAATGCCTTGTCATGCCCATCTTTCCACAAGCCTTGCCTTGCACTTGGCGCAAGGTCTCACAATCATGTCAAGGGGCTAACAATAGTATATCTTATATGTATTAAGTTTAAATGTAATTAGTTATTAGTTAGTTAAATAGTTAAGTACCTATAAATATGTTACACCCCGTAAAATTTCCGACACATAGATGGCCTATTCGCATGTTTTTTAAGAGTTTTAGAATGCCATACATGCTAGAAAAGGCCCGGGGAAAGATCGGACAAGCGCCAAGTCGGCGCGTCGTAAGGCAAAATGCGACTTGTAAATCGCATTCCAGGAATGCGACTTATAAATCGCATTCCCTGAATGCGACTTATAAGTCCAATTTATATATAAAGCCTCCACTTCGGTTTATTTTCATTAAACATCAGATAAATTCCAGTGAGCTCGCGAAAACAGAGAGAGTACGAAGGGGATTATAAATTATCGCTCGGTTACCGCTATCAAATGTAGTCCAAATCCAAATTTACCTCGACACGAGGTAATAGTAGCAGGAGCATTCCTACTGATTTAGTTTCATGTTCCCACTTAATCGTCGTACACGGACTAAGGTAAGTGGAATTGCTCCAAATTAGTGTCAATGTGCTCCTAGCCTTAAAGTGAATACTTCTCCCTTCCGACTTTCGAGAAATAGCAGATTTTCTAATCGCCTTTCACAAGCCTAAGTTTAGGCTATAAATATATCGAAAGTGAAGTTTTCTTTCGTAATATTGATGTATTTAGTACTAATTGACATATATGTGAATGCAGCTTGGGAGAAATAATCGAGTACCGACCGAGTTGTCCGATAGCCTGATAAAACCCGAGGTTAAGGTACGCAGTTTCGCTTCGGCAAGTCAAGAGCTTTAGCCTTGTATATCACGCAAACTCCGTAATGTGAGTTCCCCGGAGTTGAATGATGAGTATTGTGCAAGTTAAGTAAATTTGGATTGCGTTGTTATATTGTACTACCCGGAAGATAGTAAAGCCAAATGGCTATTAGCATTCCGTAATTCAGATGTTTCGCATGTATTGCAAGCATGTTGTTAGAATAATATGACAGATAATCGTATCAAGGTGTTAGTAAAGTAAAATCGTATAGACAGATAGTGGTCCTCGCTACATATTAGCCATTCGTACGCATGATATCTTGGCTACAAATTATCATACGTACGTATAGTATTTAAGGCGTATTAGCATGGAGCGATAAAGATTCCGTATTCAAAGAAAGGGTAGAATGAGAACCGCTTAATATAGAAAGAATGTAAATAAGAGATCGAATCTCGATAGTATTTTCGGCCAAACATGCTTGCTATTTATGTGCCTATTGTTTGTTGAGACTTGGTTGTGTCGTGAGGCACCTTTTGAGCATCCTCGCCGCCCGGGCTCTGGTAATCGGTCGCCCACCGAGCGGGTGGGCTCACGTCACCCAAGGGAGTGGCATGCCCGCCCCCGGCTTTGGACGAAGATGGGATGAAGCTTTCCCCATATCGCCGACGCATTATTATACGTAAAGCTCTGTGCGCTAGCAGGAGCAACATTCGCATACGCTGCCATAAGATAGAGTCCTCCCACTGGGCACGGTTATTATATCTGGAGGTTACGGCCCGAGCCTGAGACCCGTGGCCTGGGCAGAGGTGCTCGTAGTTAGCGTGATGAGTGAAGTGACTTATTTTTGATCGGTTTTGACCGTAAGTATATAGATTGTTTGTTGCTTGCGCCATCCTACTATAAAGGTATTGGCTCTGCTTGCTATATATGTATATATTTATGTGCTATATATTGGTGGCCGCCGCGTCGGATGTGTACGCTCCGCTTCTATCACAAGCATGTAAAGCCCGATTCGGGGCCATACGCTTCGCATTCGCTTATCTCCCCGCTACCTGTAATTTCTAGTTATGTTATTTGTATTCGCCAGCCACAGCCATACTCAAGATCGTTGGTACCGACGCCCGTTGGGGCGCCGCATTACTTGCCCGCAGGTACTCATAGAGGAGGCGATCCCCGTGATTCCGGCCCCACGAGGAGTCGCCCGTCATCCGAGCCCGATATTCGTAGGTGTAGTTTATTTCCTTTTTTATTGTACAAGATGGGTAGGCCAGGGCCCCGTCCCGACCATTTTATCGCACCATAGGCTTGAAGATTGTATATTTATCTCCATGTGATCGGGCTTAGCCCCCCTGGGCCGTGTGAGGCCGTGCATTTGTTATAGTTGTTTAGCATTTCGTTTATGTTGGCCGTGTGGGGCCATAGTCGATAGGGTAGTGGTGACCTTGTCGTCACGTAGTTATTTAGTAATTCTCCCTATGTGGAGTTTCGTATGACTAGACAAAGATGGGTGGCCTTGTCACGCATAGTTCCTTGTTTTGAGTATGTTCTGGTTAGATGTTATTACATATGCATGTGGCTATAGGCCCAAGCCGGCCTGAGGTCAGAGCACGCCGCATAGCAGCCCATTGTTTCCGTGAAATCAAAAAATAGAGCTAGCCGGGGGCTACTAGACGCCTAGCTCACCGGGGCCAGCGTACCCGTGTCCTAGAGCACGTGTACGGGCCATACCTCTAAGGGGCGTGACAAAATAGGACTTATTCATAGATGGAAGTGGAGAGAAATCGTAATTCTCTTTCTCAACTTCTAACCGCACTTCTTTATACATGTATTCTCTTTTGATCTTGACAAAGAGTTCTTATTGATTGGATCTTGCATAATCACACGATATCAAAGCATGACCGATGAAATCAAGTTGCATATGTGATTGAAAAGCAATTGCTAAATTCAATTGTGGGAATCCAAAGATTGTTGCATGTTAGATCGAATGAGAGTTCATCAACAATTTAGGAAAAATCACTAGCTACAACAAATTGCAAGTGACACTTCATGGAAATACAGGCACTATCCCAAAACTAATTCAAGCACTTCAACTCGGTTCGATTAACAATCAGACGCAATTGATTATAGTTATCCGTTGTTTCTTCTATCCACCGATGTAAGTGAAATTGATATAATTTCTTTTCAGTTGAAAGAAAACAAGAATTATAATGTCTAGAGCAAGTCTATGAGAATCACACTATTAAGAAGATACAAGCTAGGATTCGTTGATGGAACTTGAATGAAGGAGTCAGTCTTGAAATCGGATCAATGAGAGCATGTCAATGCAATTGTACTGGGTTATGAATTCTGTTGCTAGCAATTTAATTGGTGGAGCATGTACATGCAACTAATACACAAGTTGTGTGAAGATTTGAAAACTTGATGGTGCAAGATCCTTCAATATTCATCAAAATGCCATATGCATTCAAGATACCCAATCGGTATCCGTGTATAACTCTAAACTAAAAGATCTAGGGGATGAGTCTAAGTCTATGGTTCCTGCACGTGGCTGCAGTTGTGATAGATCAAAAGATTTTATTCTATATTTACAGAGACAAAAACTATATCGCTCTCATGGGAATAAATGGGTCTTACGCCCAAGCAAGGAGTTGCATCCTTCTGATGATTCCTGTACCAAGTGTTAATGAGTCCTATGTAACACCCTCATGTTCTAGGACATCCGCTTAAATTAGAATTTGAAAATAAAGTGTATTTTATGTCTCGTTATTTATGAAAATTTTCAACTATGATATACTAGTGCATGTGTTAAACTTTACAAGATTATTATGTTTTATTAGTATGTTTTACAACATCTTTCATACAAAATGTGATGTGAGTCTTGTATCGCCCAAATCCATCTCCAATTAGGAGTGTGTACACGGTCGACCGTAATATAGTTGTTCAATGAAGAGTCGGGATCATATCCATAAAGAGCTTTGTATTAATCTAAAGCTACTAAGTAAAAACAACATAATTGAAGCTTTAAGAATGACTCAAGTTAATGAGTAAAGAGAGGATTAAATGAAGATATAAACTAGATTGCAAAGGGTTAAATCAATAGGAGAAAATACTAGTGGATGTGTTCCCCGCATTACTGATCCTTCAAATCACTCAATTAGGTTCATCAATACGAGCTCTTTGTAAATAGACAAACAATCACAAAATCAATCACAAGGTGTCTTTCAACAACTACAATGTTTATCTCACCAATTCTTTCAAATTGATGAGAATTCAAATCAAAACATGTTGTAATTTGCCAATTAGATTCATCAAATCTCTAAGTGAGTCTATTAAATAAGTGTGGTTATGCCTGGTTCATGCCCAACCCTAACCTGGCTCTTCTGCGCAATTGAGCAATTTGACATGAATTAGTGTTTGGAACCACCAATTACAACTTACAAATTAAAGATTAATCAAATATTTAAAAGCCTATTATTAATTCACCTAATTAAGATCAATAGCCTATTGAGTTCACTACCCTAAATAAGAATTCTAGATACTTACGAGTAGAGAAGAAGAACAAAAAGCATTAAATTAAGATGATCATCTCATAAATTAGAGATTAAAGAGAGAGAAACCAGCATGAAATAGATCTTCAAAATACAATGGGTACTCTCTCGACTAATCTATTCTCTTCTAAGAAGTTCAAACTTTCATGAAAATGACTAAAAAGACTATTTATAAGGAAAGACAAAACCCCAAATTCAATTTAAATTTCCTAAGCAGCGCACCACAAGCTACAGACCGTATCTTAAATTTACAAAGTATGTACTTTGAACCGCATTTTGAATCTTCAACTTGTTCAAGCTATTACTATCATTCAACTTACAAATAGTACTTTGGAATTAATACTATCCGGCCCATATGGATTGCACTTCCGCATTTTGTCACCACCGCTTTGAAAAATGACTTCATTTATAGTTTGCATCTTGTATTTGCAGTTTTTATCTGCTCTTGTAAAATAGAGTCTCAAGATACTAACTCACTAGATTGAACCATGGCTGAAAGTACAGTTTTGGATGGATTTGCGATCCGGTTGTTCCGTTTTCCGGTAGAAGTTCCGTGAGTGATGCCTTTTGCTCAAACTCATAGGATTCCTAAAATTTAGAAAAATAATATTAGTATTGACTTAAATTAGTACTTAAAGTCATGCAAAACTCACCGAAAAGAAGTACAAACAGTCGTAAAAACTCAAAGCACATCGAATACCAAAAATATGAGTTTGCAAAAGGACTTTAAAGGATAAGTCAAAACGCACAACAATGCATGAAACATGTCCACAAGTATATGAAGCTTCTAAAGGATTCTATCAATTGAAGAAATGGCAGAACAAAAAGCCCCACATGCCCAAAATATCTGTGAACATAATAAAATCTTTATACAAAACCTTATCTTGATAAGAGAGGGGGTCACCATAGCATTTAAATTGAGAATGACAACCTAGTGTGGATGCCTTCGTTACACCTCGAATTTTAATGATTATTGATAGTTATATATCGTATTAATGGAATTATGGGTTGTATGTTGGCTGTAGGTGAGGAGAGAAACATGTGCAAAGGAAAAAACAAAGAGTATGTGAAGTTTGTAAGTAAGGGTCAATTCTAAATGGATATATCTCCAAATATATATAATAATTAGAAGTCCTATGTCCTATCAAATGAAAGGTATTCGAGTCTAGCTTGGCGTAAAAAATCTGCCAATCAGTGTTCAGAGCAAAAAGTTATGCTTGTTTAAAGACAATACTATCGGCAAGGAAAGCACCGTGGCGCGCGAGGGCACGTCGCACGGGCGCGAGGTAAGAAACTTCACTCTTTTTTTTTTAAATAATTACAGAATTCAAATTCCTATCACATGGTGAAATATATCCGAGGTAAGAAACTTCACTCTGTCTCTTTGGGCTTTGGGAAGAGACCCTGGAAGAAAGTCATGGCTTGTTTTTGTCCCGTTGTTGATTGTGGTGTTGCTTCATTTTTTAGCTGGATTTAGGTAGAGGAAAGAGTAGGAGCTCACTTACTTTATCTAATAAATACTCCCGTAAAGGGTGGTAATTCGCTTGATTTTTTTGAGTTTATGAGGTTAAAACTTGGAGAATGTTGTAGTATTGTGTTTATTGTTTGTGTGTTTTTGTGGTATGTTGCTGCCTAATTTTTCGTAACTTTCGTGAAGTGAAGTTTCGCTAGTTGTGTTTGTAAATTGGAGTTGAAGGAGCCTTAAGGTGTAAGCTTGAAAGGAAGGTTTTCAGCAAAATTAGAGTCGACATGGCAAGGTATGCAGCGCTGCTCCTTTTCTTGTTTGTCAAGAACAAAACTAAGTCATTGAAATGATTAATATTCCTATTTTTTTAAAATTATATTGAGGCATATATGATTCTGTCCAAAGGGTTGGAAGTACTTGGCATAAAGCTTGAATCGCTAAGAATGGTTGAAGCGAACAAATGAGAAGTGAAAGACGTAATTTTTATACGACCGTTGTCGTAGTTGTAAATCGAGTCTGGAGTGTTACACCCCGTAAGTGATTCTCGGCATCTAGATGGCCTATTCACACATGGGTTAAGCATATTTGGAAGCCATACGTGCTAGAAAAGGCCCGGAAAAGATCGGACGAAAAATCCTGCCGAACCACCGCGGAAGGCGAGGCAGCCCCTCCGCGATGGCGCCGTGTCACGGAGGCTGGCCTCCGCGTTGGTTGACACGTTGGGCCTGTCCAGGCCCAAGAGTAAAGCCCACTTCAATTTTAATCGGTCATTATCCATATATTTTCCAGAGTTTGTAGAAACAGAGAGGGAACAAAAGAGTTGCAAAATCGTCCGATTACGCTGCCAATCGTCTAACTTCAAATTAACCTCAGGTACCGAGGTATTAGCAGCAGGGAGCATTCCTACGGATTTTGTTTATGGAAATACGGCCGGGTTGCCGAGCTACCGGACTAAGGTAAGTAGAATTGCTCCAAACTAGTGTCTATGTGTTCTAGATGTGAAGTGTGAATACCCTTCTGACTTCGAAAATAGCAAGTTTTCGACCGTCTTTTGATAAAAAAAAAACTAAGCTTAGGCTATACTATATCGAAAGTGACGTCGGCCTTCGTAATGAAGTTGTATTTAGCACTAATTGACGTATACGAATGCCAGTTTGGGAGAAATAGGCCGGAGTAATTGACCGAGCCTCGTCCGACTCTGGGAGATAACCTCGAGGTTAAGGCATGTGAAGTTGTTCTTCGGCAAGTTAGTAAGTCCTTAGGCTTTAGAATCAAACTGCACTTGAGTTCATGAAGTTGAATGTTGAGAATCGAGTAAGTCTAGTAGATTCCGTTCTGCGCGCTGCATCGCTTTCAAATCCGAAAGTTAGAAAGCATACACAAAGGGCTGCAGTTAGCATTCCGTATTCAAAAGATAGCTTATTGCATGATTAGCAAGCATGTTGTAGAATAAAAGAAACATTTTCAAGATAAAAGCTAGTAAAGTAAAAAATCGATAGGCAGCATTTTAGATATTGGCTACGTATTTGCCATTCGTATTACGTATATATCCGCGCGCATTAGCCAATGCTTAAAGAAAGATTGGGACCAGAGACCGCAAAGAATCAAGATAGTACGTAAAGAGATCAGAATTAAGGAATCGATTTCGTATAGCCTTTTCGCTTATACATGCTTGCTATTTACAAAAGTATTTGCTTGTTGAGACTTGTTGTGGCGATGGAGGGCCCCTTATTGAGCCGGCCCCCGCCGCCCGGTTGGTAATCGTGCCGCCCACCGAGGCAAGGTGGGTTTTACGTCACTCCGAGGTGGCATGCCGTCCCCACTTTGGACGAAGATGGACAGCTTTCCTATGCACTGACCGCCACAGTACCAAGCCGTATAGCTCCCCATGAGAGTTCCGGAACCACACTCCTATCTCGGTTACCGTCTCGTACAGCGCTTATCTCCCGTTGACTTGTTCCTGTGGAGCAGTGTAGCCCGGTTCGTATAGCCCCGATGAGAGTTCCGGGGAATAAGACCCTATCTGCTATCGTCAGACAGGAGTCCTCCTGACTTTCATTACCTATTTATATCGAGGTTGCGGTCTTGCTGGAGACCTGGGGGCCAGAGGTGCTCGTAGTTAGGTGATGAGTGGAGTGACTTCTATTTTTGGCCGGTTTTGACCTCGGGTAGGGGTATATAGATTGTTTGTTGCTGGTGCCATCCGGCTTATGGGGGTTCGTATTGGCTCTTGCTTGCTACTTGTATATCTATTTATGTGCTATATACTAGTTACTAGACAAATCAGCCATCTGGCTCATTGTGTACGCTCTGCCCTATCGCACAGAAAGAATGATTCAGCTTCTTACCAAATTTCTTCGTATTAACATTCTTTGGTTATGCGATTTGCTAGATATGCTATCTATATTCCTGTTTCAGTCATATTATTTCGCTTGTTGCATACTTAGTACCACAGATCGACGCCTGGCGCCCGTATTACTTGCCCGCAGGTACTCATAGACGAGGAGGCGATCCTCGTGATTCCAAATACTATTGAGTTATCGCCTCCTCGTCATCCGGAGTCCGATTTCCAGGTGTAGCTCTTTTCCTTGATGTACAGTATGTGGGCAGGCCTAGGCCCCGTCCCGATCATTTCTATTGTTACTCTGTAGGCTTGCGTGATTGTATATTACCTCGTGGTCATTGGAGTCTGGCCGTGTGAGGCCGTGCGCTGTATAGTTGTTAGTATCTTGTTCTCATGTTGGCCGTGAGGCCGTAGGCTTGACAGCAGTGGTGACCTTGCCTGGCCACGAGTCTTAAAGATTCTTGTGTTTAAGTTTCAATGACTAGTCAAAGATGGTGGCCTTGTCGGCCCGCATAAGTTCTTAATTATGAGTATGTTCTGGTTAACTGTTATTACGGTGTACAGGTGGCTATAGGCCCAGATGGCCGAGGGCCGAGTTTACACTCAAGCAGGTATAGCCCTATGTTTCCGGAAACCCGAGATAGAGCTAGCCCGGCACCAGATGTGCCTCGCCCACCAAACTTAGTAGTCCAGTCCTTCTCACTCTAAGGCGGGCGTGACAAACTTGGTATCGTAGCAGGTCGTATCCTGTGGAGTTCGCAAGCCGTGCTAAGTAGAGTCTTGTCTATGGATGTGTTGTGCACCACATACTATAGGCAGGAGGCTACGAGGCATGATAGGATGGTTACTCTTCTTTTCTCAGTCGGGCCGTGCTTTAGAGCTGCACAAAGATAGGGTTGAGTCCCTAAAAACTTACCGTATTCCTTGGTTACGATAATAGCTGGCAGATCGCAATACTATCATAGGCGTAAGATCGATATAGCAAACAGAAGAGGGCATCAACCAGTTACAAGATAATTACGCTATGTGAGGAGGTACCGTAGACCTCCCAACAGGATACCTTATCTGCATTATTCTGCAGAGATACGTTGATAACGTTAGAATAGGAAGCCAGAAGTATAATGTACATACGAGTTGATTTATTTATTAGCTATATAAGATCCGATTAAGATTAAGGCATGTCAGACTATCCGATGAGTATTAGAAAGAGAGGGAAATGTGCATTCCCAAATCCATCTTTTTCGATGGGGTATGTTTATATGTTTCTATTTATTGCTATAAGAAAAGTACTATTCTACCTCTTGGCCTCTGATTCCAAGACAAGAAAGGGGCATAAGAATTGAGGTGAGACCGCCCAAAACAAGAAGTAAAGATCGTTGATTAATTTCAAGTGAAGTGTTAGTGAGCGTAAAGAGGCAAGACCGCTTAGCTCACCCGGCTAGGTAAAAGACTCAAGTAGTGAAGAATGTCTAGTAATAGTCAAGTTCGAGTTAGAAAAAGGCCAAGTCCACCATGAACGCTAGCAAATAGCAAGATATACCTCGCAAGATTATAGATATGATTCATTGTGATATCGAAAGGTAGAGAGTGTCATGTGAATTCGATAGGTCTCACCGTAAGTCGAAGAAGTATGAACTCGAGACTTGACCAAGAGGTTCCGATTAACAATGAAAGGCGGTACCTTGAACCCAAAGTTCAAGCTTAAGTAAGATAAAGGAAAGAAGCAAAGGAGTACTTGCATTTTGTGAAGAAATTAGAATTACCCCGCATTGATAGAATATCGTATTAAGGATCAAGCCTCTGATCACAAAGAAGATTATGTTCGTAATGCCACAAGATGTCTCGTTATGGAGAAGTTAAGAAATTACCGATACAACAATTTTAATCTAGTGTGGCCTAGAAATAAGGCCCAGCAGACAGTCATGGCTCTCAATATAATGCCAAGCAAGGCCACAAGAACTGGGTGTTGACCCCACATTGTAAGAGTGGCGAAATTTCAATAGCAAGAATCATAATTAAGCTCATATGTTGTTACATCCAGAATGGGATGAAAGTCTAAGGAAATGATAAGAGAGGGCAGGAGATATCATCGCATCTTAGAAGCAAGATATCATGTACAAGAGGGAGACTCAAGAAAAGCATGTCAAAGATTACGTATCACTACTGCATTCAAGATGTATTGTACGAAGTTATTGATATATATGCGCAGTAATGTGATATGTTGTGATTAGCTGCCAATAGGGGTTACAATCACCCAGAGTCTGATTAGTGCTAGGAAATATATACGATCGTACTAGGAACCCTTGTAAAAAAAAGAGAGAGAAGAGAAGGGGCAAGAAGTGTGACTTACGTACGGCCATAGAAACCGGCCTCGCCCTCTTAGCTATTAAGTTAATAGACTTATATGCTAAGTTGCCATCTAGGCTTTAGAAGCTTACCAAAGTTAATAGCCTCGAATCAGATGGCTAGGATAATAAGGTGCAGCTAGGCGGTCTAACGACTAACTGCGCCTCAGATAGTGTGGAAGCATCCCTAAAGATCGAAGAACATTAGTGCATGTACTGGAAACTGCACTGGGAGACCGACACAGGCATACTTCGTAGATTAGCAATACCGTAATTACTTTCCAAACATGTTATGGCCATGCATCATTTTTCCAGCTCAGAGGGTGAAAGTCGATCTTTAGTCAACTTAGCAATTATTATGTGAAAACACCCCAAGTAAGTCACCATTTATCCTGGGCCGACAAACCGTGGGCACCCCAAGAAAGGGACCACATCATTAGTCAAGTGATGCACTTAGTGTCTCACCTGGTTCTCATAAGATATCTGCACATGCAGTCCTAGCAGTAGCGCCGCCTGGCGTAATAGCTCATAAGACCGAGAATTTCCCTGTAACAACAAAAGATAAATCCAAGTGGATATGCACAAGGCGTAAGAAATTGGTAGTACTAAGAAGCACAGTAGTTTACTAAGACCAAGAGACCAGTAGACTCACCATGAAGATCACAGATTCAAGATAAAGCGCTTATATGCCCACAACTCTGCAGTTATGTATGAGCTATAGATGCTCGGAGTAGAACATTTAGGGCATTGTTGACTACTGCAAATATTTGGGTCATTTAACCTAACTATTCAGTTATGCAAGGTTACACAATGCATTATTAGAGATCATGATCAATATCGTGGATCCTCCGATCGATAAAGGCACAAGGTGTGCAAACGGTCGCTCAGTTATCCCAAGAATAAGTAGCTTTAGCATGTGGCCGTATGCCGTATAAGCTCTAGCTACACTGCAATTACTCCGTCGATATCTTCTGTGCTAGACAAACCAGTATGACCACAAATTTATATGCCTTCGAGCCTCTTCACATGAGTCTCGTTGTATCACCAAGAAGAGACAATGAAGTAGCAAACGCCCTTAGCTATAAATCTATTATGAGTTTGGCGTATTTGCGCCCGAGCAATGGGAATTGGTCGTGATACACGGCTAGCTAGCCTAGCCGTTCGTGCGTAAATGCAGGACAACAGAGCGTAGTCTTAACACCGCTGTCATCCTTAGTTGTGGAAGTAAAGGAACTAAGAATATGAGGATCCCGACTCCAGTTCACTTTAAAAGATTATATTCCATGGGAAAGCGCCAGAATTTCCAAAACAGAGGATGGAATGCCGCGTTGTAAAGACCGTTTATGTGTTCCCAATGTTTCACAGCCTCCGCCAGCCAGATCATGAACGAGGTACATTATGCCCCGCTATTCTTCCACCCGGCGCAACAAAGATGTATCATGATATCAAAGAAAACTAGATGTGCTCCAAGTATGAAAAGCAGAAATTGCTGCACTTGTAGCCCAATATCCTAACTCCGCCAACAAAGAAAGTAACACGTAAACCGTGCGGTTTTGACTCCTGTGATATAGCCGTGCCTCTCTCGAAATGGTGCCAAAGAATATGGATTTTGTTATAGGATTACCCCGTATTAGACATAAACATGACTCTATATGGGTTATAGTTGATGCATTGACCAAACTGCACTTTTCTATTTCCCGCCATGGAGAACTACCTTCTCTACCGAAGACAGGCCGGTGTTGTATCCGAGAAATAGTCGATTGCACCTGAGTGCGCATCCATTATTTTACAGAGCACAGCATTGCTAGATTTTGGCAATGCTTGTGAGAGGTCTGGGTACGCAGATTAATTTGAGCACCGCATTCCACCCTCACAGATGGACAGCCGGAACGCAGCCATTCGACGAAGGATATGTTGCAGCGTGTGCTAGATTTCTGTGGTAGCTGGGATGAGCAATTGCCCCTAATCGAGTTTGTTATAATAACAAACTTATCACTGGCTATTCGATGGCGCTTTTCTAGGCATTATACGGCGGGAAATGCAGTATCACGGTTGGCTGGTTTGAAATAGGAAAATCGTTGTTGATTGGGCTTACATTGTTCTCAGCAATGAGAAAAAGTAAGTTTATCGAGAACGCTTATTGATCGCATGCAGAGTCGCCAGAATCATATGTATATACCACACGTAAAACCCTTGAGTTCTATTAACTGTTAAATGGGTATTTCTTGAAAAATCTCCATGAAAGTGGCAGATGAGATTCAAGAAAGGAAGCTCATCAAGGTTTGTCGGGCCAGCACGTATTCGCAGAAGAATAGGCCAAGTGATGCAGAGCTGAATCAGCCTGTGCATCAGACCGGTTTCATCCGGCTTTTTCAGATCCATGCTAAGAATGCTGAGACCTGGCCAAGAGCAAATCCTACTCAGACATCCAGTTACGAAGAACTGCCTACGGAGGTTCCAATAGCTATCTGCAAGACAGTGATGTATCTGGCAGAGATTGAGAACTAAAGATATTGCGTCCGTCAAAGTACTATGGCGTAACAGTGAACCGAGGAGGAAATGACGTGGGAGGCTGAGAGGGTGACAGAAAGGAAAGCTAGATATCCTTCCCATTATAGAGCTCAGCCTGAAATGCTTATGCTTTTGTATAGTCCATTACGTGTAAACTCTAAATTTTCCCAGTAGCAAGTCAAAGATAAGCTAGAGTCCTTCAATGAGTGGGTTTCCATTCTGAGGGACTAATTGTTCAAGAGGGAAATGGCACCTAAGATTCCCAGATTTACGCTGATATTCGGGCATATAGTTAATATTGAATATAATGCTAGTGAAAAGGCCTGAAAGATCGATGAAAATCCATTAACCACTGGAAGGCGGCCAGGTGGAGCTCGCGCGCGCCGTCACGGAAGCGGCCACCAGGCTGGGCCGCCGCAGACACGTTGGCCCACTTCGGTTTTAATCGTCATCCATATTTAGATCAGAAAATAGTAGAGGAACCAGCAGTTAATATAAAATTGACACTGCCACCTGAAGTTCAACTCTACCTAACTGTAAATGAGGTATTTAGCAGAGGAGTATTCCATCATTTTGTTTCGTGAGAAGACTGCCATTTAATCACTTGAGCTTACCCAACCGCTAAAAGTAGAATTGCCCAAACTAGTGGTCTATGCTGCTCCCAGTCAGTAGAAGGGACAATTCTTCCTCTTTGACTTCCAAAATAGCAAGTTTTTTGATCGCTTTTTTCTGGCAATGTTTAAATATAATTATGTCGCAGTGACGTCATCTTCGGGAATAGTTAGGCTTAGCACTAATTGACATAGAGACAATGCAATGAGAGAACATTGAGGCACCATCATCTCATCTGAATAAATGGATAACTGAAAGAGCAAGTGTAGTTGTTCTTCACAGTTAGTAAGTCTTAGCTTTATGAATCATAGTAAACTCTAATTGAGTTCTCTTGAGTTGAATGTTGAGACATTGGAGTGTCCATATTCTGCTCATGCTATGATTGCCAGTCCGAAAGAGAAAGCATGCGCCAAAGGGAGAGTTAGCTTTATCTGGGCAAAGAGAAGCACAGCTGATTAGCAAGCATGTTGTAGAATAAAAAGAAACATTTTTCTAATAAAAGCTAAAAGTAAAATCGTATAGAAGTATAGAGATATTGACTACAGACAATATTCAGACAGAGAATCAAGCATTAGCTACAATGCTAAAGAAAGATTTAGACCGTATAATTTCAAGAAAGAATCAAGATAGCATGTAAAGAGATCGAATATAAATCGTATTTATAGCTTCTTCGGCTATATATATATTGGCATATTGTGCTATTTGCTTGTTGAGACTTGCTGTGGCGTGAGGGCCCCTTATTGAGCGTCCCCGCCGCCCTGGGTTGGTAATCGTGCCTCGCCCACCGAGCGGGTGGGTTTTACGTCACCCGAGGGGTGGCATGCCGTCCCCGCCTTGATGGAAGATGGGATGAAGCTTTCCCCCATAGTAGCCTCGATCACTTTACAAAATATTTTTAGAGAATTCTTGATAGAGAGTTCGGGAAACTGCATCTTCATTCCCACGTTGCCCCCATACGCTATCTCCCCTCGTGACTGTCCAGAGTGTGCAAGGCCCGTTTCGATAGCTCATGAGAGTTCCCGGAACTGCATCTGATCTGTTATCGCTGCATGGTGAGTCCTCCTGGACTGTGACACGGTTATTTATATCAGAGGCTATGGCTCCGAGCCGAAGACCCAGGGCCGGTAGAGGAGCTCCGAGTGAGCAGATGAGTGGAGTGACTTATTTTTGGCTGGTTTTGACCTGGTAGGGGTATAGATTGTTTGCTTGCTTGGTGCCATCCGCCATGGGGGCTGGTATTGGCTCTGCTTGCTACTTGTATATCTATTTATGTGCTATATACTAGCTACTAGACAGGAGGCCATCGCGTCTACAGTACGCCTTCGCCTTATCGCTACGTAAAGAATGATTCGCCTACCACCTTCTTCGCATTCGCTATCTCTTGCTAAGGCGATTTGCTAGATATGCTATCTATATTCAGCTGTTTCAGTCATATTATTTCGCTTGCTTGCATACTCGCACTGCACGACGCCAATGGGGCACCGCATTACTTGCCCGCAGGTACTATAGACGAGAAGGCGATCCCTCGTGATTCCGGGGCCGCCCATTGAGTTATCGCCTCCTGTCATCCGAGTCTGATTTCCAAAGGTGTAGCTCTTTTTTTCTTGATGTGGCGTATGGGTAGGTCGGGCCCTGGCCCGATCATTTTTATTGTTACTCATAGAGGCTTGCAGACAGCATATCTCCCCGTGGCCGGCTGGGAGCCTACGTGTGAGGCCGTGCGCTTGCATAGTTGTTTAGTATCTTTGTCTTTATGTTGGCCGTGAGGGGTCCTAGCTTGACAAGAGAGTGGTGACCACGAGTCTTAAAGATTCTTGTGTTTAAGTTTCTAATGACTAGTCGAAGATAGTGGCCTTGTCGGCCCGCATAGGTTCCCGATTATGAGTATGTTATGGTCACTGCTATTACGTGTACAGTGGCTATAGGCCTGTGATGGCCGGAGGCCGAGTTTACACCGTTATAGCCCTATGTTTCCAGAACCCCGAGATAGAGCTAGCCAGCACTGGGATGTGCCTCGGCCCACCAGCTAGTAGTCCAGATCCTTTAGGGCACCAAAGCTGGCCATACCCCCAAGGCGGGGCGTGACATGAAGTCCCCTTAATGTGGAACTAGGAGTTGGTCCTTTGCGTGATATTGTATATGTGATATTGAATATATGTTAAGACTGGCTACTTAGTGAAATTGGTAAGAAATGCTAAGACGATGACGTATGATCAACTTAAGCTAAGAAGATGACGCCAAGCGATTGAGGGTAAACGAAGCCATTGAAATGACATTTTCATAATATGGTTGGTTCCTCCTAGATGTTTATGTTTTAAAGTTCTTAAGGTAAAAAGGAGATGTTATGTTGTTCTCCTTAAAGCTAAGCAAGCTACTGCACGAATAAGCTAAGTCAATAGATGTTAACGAGGAAAGCGTGGCTAAGTTGTTTATCTTTTTGACGTTATAAAAGGAAGATAAGAGTAAATGTTAGACCTTTTAAGGTAATATGTGAGTAATATGCTCTCTCGCCCGTAATTACTTTCTCTAGAACCTTTGAACAACGTTAAAATATAAGCAAGACGAGGTTTAAAGTGTGATAAAGTTGTCAATTAGATAAAGAGGTAAGTGCATATAAGAATTGATGGAATAGTGAACACGAGAGTAAAGACTTGAGTGTAGAGCGAATAATGTTTGGCAAAGAAGTTAATATGAATAAGGAAAGTAGAGCCAAATGTTGTTAAATTAGACGAGACGAGTTACAATTAGAACAAGTTAGGCAAACAACTAGGAAGATTAACCCTGTTTTAAAGATGTTTAGTAAAAGAGTTATAAATAAAGTTATTTCTGTTCAGTATGTGTTAAGTTCATTTAAGGCCAGTCAAGTGTTAACTTCTTAAGAAATGATTAGAATCAAATGTTTTTGAGATAGTAACTCAAGTTAAAGAGAAGTTTTTCATTATGTTTTCAAACGATTATGTTAAGTTATCCATTCTATGTGTTGAAATTATTTTCCAAGTTGGAAAAGGGTAATCCCTTGAGATTTTAAGCCACTTATAATTATGTAAGTTTTCTTAAGCTCCTCGTATAATTTCACATTTGTTTATGTTAATCCAGCATCATTCAAATTACAATTATAAGTCTTTCTTTTGCCTATAAGGCAACACTTAGAGAGTAGCTTATGAGTCTCAAGTCAACAAATCCCAATCTCGCATTCTTAAGTTATGTTTTCACATCCCTATGTTATGTTGAAATATGCTATGCTAATCTAAGAAGTTTTCAAGAAATCATATTTTGAGAATCATGCTAATGTCTCATCAAGTATTTGAAGTTGCATACAAGTCATTATAAGAATTTCTCGGTAAGAAGTCTTAATGTATATGATCTTCATATTATAACATATAGTTGAATTCTTTGGGTTATGTTCAAATCATACATCTATATATTCAAATTTTATTGAGTTATCATTTAAATTTCCCTAAATTCATAGGAGAGATTCTCCCATGTACTAATGTTCCTAATGTCCAAGTAAGTATAAGCACATGGTATGATAATGATCAGTTAAGCTCGAAACTTTGAATACCAAGAAGTCTCCTAGAGGTCACCCTATAACTAAATACGAGTTTATATGTTATACAACAAATCTCATATGTTGTACGTCTGTAGTTCAACTCTCAACTCTTTGTATATTCTAATCGTTATGACAAATAACTCCAAGTTCTAAGTTATAATTTTCATGTTTTCCTGCAAATAAGACAAAATGAATTAAGAACTATATGTTCTCATTGACGGGATAAGTTTGATAATAGAATTCCAAAGGTATAGTTATAGATACATGTTAAGGAATCCACCAGGCAGCATATATCCTATATATATATATATATATATATATATATATATATGTAGTTCCCAGATGTTAGAGGATTGTATAGAAATGAGAATCCATGTGCTTCTTCTCAAGCGATACGTTAAATTGGTAAGATTATTTGTAGGACATCGTTGTGTTACACCGTAAAGTTAACAATTAGTAAGCACGCGTGATTTGTGGGATGAATAAAGAGAGTAATGACGCATGTAGAAAATCTTCGAAGCTGGCCTGACGGAATCAATACACAGCAGTAGGCCAACGCGATGCGTCAGCCAGCAGTGCACTGGCCAGCGCCGCGCGCCAGCTTGCTGGCGCTTGAGAGGCGCTGGCGCGGCGCGGCACCGCTGCCGCATGTCCAAGCGCGAGGTACCTAGGACACCACCAATGCATATGAAGGCCCTCCTTTTCATTTCAAATCATTTTCCTCAAATTAGTTTGGCCAAAAGAGAGTAATAAACGAAGAAATCAATCATTCGCCCGATTATGCTATCAAACACCGTCTAATCTCAAATTTACTTTAGGTATCGAGTTCTGCTCGTTAGGAGCATTACTACGTAGTTATTTTCTTGAAATACGCCCGATAAATTGAACCCTACCGAGCAAAGTTGCTCTAATTGCTCCAAACTGATTCCTAAACGATCACGGATGTTAGGTAAGCATTTCTCCATTCTAAACTCTTGGAAAATTATAGGTTTTCATCCGTATTTTGCGAAGTTGAAGTATTATTGTTATTAGTAATTACAAGTTATCATTTTAAGCCGAATTTGGTATTGAAATTAGTTTTTCTCCCAAGATTACAAGTATAGTTGAAAAGAGCCGATTTAATACAAGTTGAAACTCTTCGGTTACTCGAGAAGCGACAATCAAGGTATGTAAGGCGACCCTTGGAAAGTTAGCTTTCAATAGAATTGTCGCATACTTTGAATCCCAAAGAAGGAGCCGTATATTATTATTGTGATTAGCTGTTGTTGTTAGCTGAGACCAGTACTTTATTTTTAGTTTGGGATTGACTTTGCCCTGTATAGCCATCCATAACCAACCCTGTGGTTATTAGATATGTCGCTACTTCGCCAGGCTTATGACGTCGCTCCAAGGAGAGATATGCCATCACTTAGGACTATAATGAGGCCCAAGGGCCTTATACAAAGCCCATTCCATGGCTTCTGATTACCGCCTGTGCCGTATCGACATCACACCCTGCCGAGCTCGGTGACTCCGGGTGCGCTTATCGAGTCTGCCGTGACTCGCATTAATAAATCTCAAAGTATGGTCCGGTGGGCTCACTGTGCACTCCAGTGGATCGGTAGGTTGGCCAGGTTAGCCTAGTTGACTCGGCTTTGACCTTGTTAGAGGTATATAGATTGAAGTATACTCCGCTGTGGCTTATGGGGCCTCCGAGTAGGTTATTCTCAGGTCGTTTGTACCTTCCACCTTATGGGAGCTAGTAAGGTTCTTGTTTGCACTATTTACCGATAGACTAGACAATAGGAAGTTGCTATTCAGGTTATGTCCTTATCCCTTCTACTCAGTTACTTTCAGTTTCATTTCGAGTTTATTTAGCTATTTTTCCACATTACCTTACATATTTGGTACATATTGTACCGACGCCCTCTTCTGGGGCTGCAGATTACTTGCCCGTAGGTGCGGATAGACACGGATAGCTTTCACCGGAGTCAAGAGCATAATTAGCTCCTCCTCCGGAGTTGATTAGTTAGAGTTTGCTCTTTTGATTGTACAAGATATGGGTAGGTTCTGGCCCCCGTCTCACCATTATTCCACTCCTGTAGGCTTGAAGATTTACGCTTTCCCCGTGGTTAGTTTGAGTTGTTGGCCGTGTGGTACCTATATATGTTTTATTTTGTGTGATGGCCGTGTGGGGCCTTGTTTAGCTATTAGATAGTGTCCTTGTAGGCTATAGTGTAGCTATAGTTGCCTGATTTTCATTTCAATTATAACTAGACAACATGGTGGTCTTGTCAATCTACATAAGTTTTCCTTTTGTTGCATGTTGTTGGTTAGCTATTTGTTTATAGGTGGCTATATGGCCTTGTCAATGGGAGATTATGTTTACAGCCGAGATATAGCCTGCCGTTTTCTTGAATTGAGTCATAGGCATGCACTGCACGCATGTTTCCAAATGTGTCGGGCCGTATTTGGGCAGGGCACTAGGTGACAGTCATGCCTCCTAAGGTGGGACGTGACAAACTTGGTATCAAATAAAGTCGTATCCCAGGGAGTCTGCAAGTCGTGTTAAGTAAAATATTGTCTATGGATGTGTTGTGCACCACATTCTATGAGAGGCCGCAGGCAGCCGATAGGTGGTTACTCTTCTTTCTCTTCCAATGGGTAAGTATAGAGTTGTGTTGTATAGGGTTGAGTCCCTAAGCTTACTATATTCTGTTTATGAGAAATGCTCGATACAAGTATTCACTTACGACCGACCGTAAGCTAGATACAACGTTAGAGAAGGAACTAAGGGTGCCTCGCCTCGAGCGCCCGATCCGAGGGAGTATAGGTAGACTTCATCGTGGTCTCCCAAGACTCCCCTCGCCACTCAGAGCCGCTCTAGAGCGGCAGAGGTGTCGGGTATTCACCTCCAGTGCCTCCTATATCGATACCATCGACCAGGAGGTTAGGAGCGCCGGCTTCATGTTAGCTCGATGATGGCTGCGCAACGCCGTAGCCGCTGGCACCCATGGTTGCTAAATCTTCGGAGGACCCGTAGTTTGAGGGCCCAAGAGTTTCTGCGCTAAGTCCTCGTAGTTCATATGGACGGACCGAGATGAGGACCCTCGTGATTTGTGGACCAGCTTGCAGTGAGATCTTCGTGGTAATGCATGCCACGCTAGTAGTCAATTGAGTTAGCGGTGTTTCTGTTGTGGGACATAGCGGTGTTATGGTACGAGAGTTGGGAGAGGTCTCAAGGTAGAAATGTTACCCCTCTGACTTGGTCCAGCTTTTTAGAGGCCTTCTTGACCACCATTTACCGTGTTAAAACCGACGGGCCCGGGTAGATCAGTTTTTCCACCTGGAGCAGGGTTCGATGAGTGTTCGGGAGTATGCTAAGAGAGATTTGACTCCTGGCTCGATATGCACCAGCTTTTGTAGACATTATGCCAGCCAAGGTGCACCGGTTTATTATGGGGCATATTCAAGAGTATGTGGAGACTTGTGTTACGCCTACCTTGCGAGAGGATATGGATATCGCCCAGGAGCTCCAGCATTTTCTCGTAGTATTGAGGGGATCAAGCAATGGCAGCCGGGAGATAGAGAGGGAAAATCGTGAGTAGCGCCATAGGGATAGACTTAGTGACACTCGTGCAGAGAGCCAGGGTAGACCCAGCCATGACCATCGTGCGTATCACCCAAAACCCCACTTCCACGCCAGCCAGTGAGGGGTGGTAGACCAGCCGCCGTGGACACCGTGATTCAGGGCGAGAGCTTACGACCATCGGTTCATAGCAACAGAGGGTTAGAGTTGCAGCTTCAACTCACCGTGCCACTCCTTTGCCTATTTGGTAGCCGATTGCCATCTTGGGGCATGCATGTATGGTTCTACCGCATGTTACACCTGTGGACAAGAGGGTCACATGACGAGGGACTGTCCAGCCGTGGGTTAGTGATCGGGACCGCCAGGACAAGATCTTCAGTACGGTCACGTGCCCCAGCATCTCCATCATGGCTTAGGCCCTCAGCTCCAGCCGACAAAGGCCGGGTAGGTCGTGGGCACGTCTGTGCACCGCTCCGGATCACACTTATGCTTTACCAGGGCGACAGGAGTCAAAGTCATTGCCGGATGTTGTACAGGTATGCTGACATTTGTTCTCATTCCATGTATGTTTTGATAGACCCAAGTTTCACTTTGTCTTATGTTACACCATTAGTGGCTTGGAAGTTCGGTATAATGCCGTAATTGCTTCAGCAACTTTTTTCAAAGTCCACGCCTGCCGGTGATTCTATTATAGCTAAAAGGATCTATCGGTTGCACAGTAGAGGTTGTTGGTCGCCAAACTCGGAGATTTAGTGAACTAGAAAATGATTGATTTTGATGCAATTATGGGTATGGATTGGCTAGCACCATGTTACGCCAATGTAGAATGTTGTACCATGACTGTCCGGTTTCACTTAGGAGGTAGGCGAGAGTGGAAAGGCAATGCAGCCACAATTCTAAAAGGTTGGTTTATATCCTATTTTCGGGCGAGAAAATTGATAGCAAGGGTTGAATTATCATATTGTTAGGGTTCAAAGATATCCAATAAGAGTCTCCGACTCTTCTCAACCCATTCCAAGAGTCAATGAATTTCATATGTGTTCCAAGATGAACTTTCCTGTGTATTCTGTAATGGAAAATCGATTTTGCTATCGACCTATTACCAAGTACTTCACTTATATCCATCCCTCCCATTTAATGGCTTCTATTGAGCTCAAAGAGTTGAAAGAATGAAAGATCTCAAGTAGATAAGGGCTTTATCGTGTACAGTGCTCACTATGGGGTGCACCGGAAGCAGAGCTTGTAGAAAGAAAGATGGCTCCTCCTCCACATGTGTATAGATTAATGAGCAATCTAAATAAAGTCATCACAGAATAAATACTGCCTCGTGATAGATGACTTGTTGATCAACATGGTGGGCGAAGTAATTTCTCTTAAGATCACCCTTGAGAACCGGGGTATCACTGAAAAAGGGAAGCCGGGAGAGAGATATCCTGTAAATAGCTTTCAGATCAGGGTATGGCTTTTGAATTCCTAGTCATGTTCTTCGAGTTGACGAATGCTCCTACAAAGCAGTTCAAGTGATCCGATGAACAACATCTTTAGGTCGTATCAGATTTGTTTGTGATATAGTATTCATTGATGACATTCGGTGTATTTCCCGCCGGCGTAACATCGAGACCATTTAAGTAATGTGTTGCCTGCATTCTCGTGATCTCTAGTTATATACGAAATTTTCTAAATGTGAGTTCGCCGAATTTGGTATCCTTTTTGGGTCATATTGTGTCTGGATGCCGTGGGTATTCGTGCAGATTCACGAAGATTGAGGCAAAGAAAGATATGGTCGACCTACAACTCCAACCGAGGTACGCAGCTTCTGGGTTAGTCGGGTATTATAGATGATTTGTAGAGGGCTTCTACCTTATCTCTCCTTTGACTAAGTTAACTTAGAAAGCGCCAAATTTCACTAGACCGAAGTAAAAATTGTGAGTTTGGTGAGTTGAAAAATCGATTGACACGCTAAAGGAAGCCTTTTCCGTATGTCTCAGAGGGTTGGCAGTTGTAATCGGGATGCTTCTGCCAGTTAGGGCGTGTTCTCATAACATGGTAAGGTAATTGCTTAAGCTTCAAGGGTGTTGAGAAGACAAAACTATACTCATGACTGGAGTTAACGGCGTAGTTCACGCCTTAAAATCTAGAGACATTACCTATATGGGGTGAACGTGAGACATTTTTACCGATCATAAGAGCCTCTAGTACATCTTTAAGAAAAGAGTTGAATCTCGCAATGTTGTCGCCGGTTAGAATTGCTAAAGACTACAACGTGAACATTTTGTATTATCCAGGAGGGCCAATATTGTAGCGTATGCCCATAGTCGCAAATCCATGGGAATTTTGGCATATTGGAGGCCCACAATGGACTAGCCCGGTTTAACCATCCGGGAATAGTAGACTCTGGAGACAGCTGGGAGTGATTCGTAATGCTACAAGATTACCTCGGTTGTAGAGGTAAAAGAACGACAGCATGAAGATCCTCTAACTCGGTACAACTCAAAGATAAATTTCATTAGGGGAAGCACACTCTTTGAGGTAACCGAAGATGAGATCTTGAGATGTGGGGTCCCCTCTCGCCTGCATGTGGCAGGACTTTGTCAGCAGATCATGGCAGAGGTACATTATTCCCGTTATTCTATTCACCTGTGTCAAAAATGATGTATCATGACATAAAGAGATTTACTGTGGCCGAGGATGAAAAGGGTGTAGCAATTTGTAGCACAATACCCTAACTATCAGCGAGATAATGGTACCTATATGGAAATGGTAAGAAATCAACATGGATTTGGTGACAGGTTACCCCTACCGTGCATAGATTTGATTCTATCCGGGTGATTGTTGACCGATTAACAAAATCAGCTCATTTTCTACCAGTCGTGACCACCTTCTCAGCCGAGGACTATGCTGAATTGTATATCGTAGAAATAGTTTGATTACATGGTGTCCTAACTTCATCAGCTTCAGTAAGTACAATCTGATGTTTCAGATCTCGCGCCATTTTCGTAAAGGCTTAAACACAAATAATTTGAGGCTGTAAGATTCCATCTCAAATAGATGGGTGCGTAATACAATTTAGATGCTTGAGGATGTTGTGGCGTGTGTGTTAGGACTTTTGGGGCGCTTGGGATGAGCATGTACCCTTAATTGAATTTGTTACAATAACAGTTATCATTCGGCAAATTTAGATGGGCACCTATGAAGCCTTATATACAGAAATGCATCCTCATGGTGGCTCTAAGTAGGGGAGTCGAGTTATAGGACCTTATATGATTCACTAGTCGAAAGAAGGTCAAACTCATCGTAGAACGCCAAGAATGTGTACTCAGAGTCGCCATAAGTGTCCATCTGATGTGCGACGTAGAGATCAGAAATTCAATGTTGATGACTGGGCATTTCTGAGTTTTGCCCATGAAGGGCGGATGAGGTTTGGTAAGAAGGGAAAACTTAGTCTAGATTTATTGGGCTGTATTGAATCACCCGGAGAATAGGCCGAGTGGCTTATGAGTTAGACTTACCTCCAAAGTTAGAATCTATTCACCCGGTCTTCCATGTGTCGGTGCTGCGAAAGTGTGTAGGGACCCGGGCCCCAAGTCATGCAAATCGAGGACGCCTGTGTTACCCAGGATTTAGCCTATGAAGAAATTCTAGTGGCTATATTAGATCGACAGTTCGTAGTGCTGAGAACGAAAGATGTCTCCTATGTTAAAGTATTATGGAGGAACAAAAGAATAAAGAAGAGATGACCTGAGAAGCTGAGGATGATATGAAATCTAAATATCCTCACCTGCCCAGGATTGATCCGCATTATGCGCTAAGGTGAGTTTGTTGCCCGCCTGTTATTTTACTAGCTTATGCTATCACCCCTGTTACTTATCTATCACTTATTATTGTGTAACGCTTGTTAAAGGCCCATTCCAAAATTTATGCTCTTTCGTGTTTCCGTGCTCAAGAGTCCATATTACGAGAAGACTCTACCAAAATTTTTCTTTGGTTAAGAGAGTTATCTCCTTTAAGTTTAAGAATAAGATTCGCGGATGAATGTCTTGGTGGGAGTATGTTACACCCCATAAAAGCTACACAATTAGTAAGCACACGTGGATTCATGATGAATAAAGAGAGTACGATGCAAGTAGAAAAGCTTCGAAAGTGGGGTTAGACGAAACTAGTGTGCGCAGTGGCCAGCGCATGCGCCACCCGGTGAGTGCACCGCGCACGGCGCGCAGCCCGGCCGTGCCTTGAGAGGCGCTGAGCGCACCGTTTCCATCACGATGGCCGGTGTGAGGCGCCCTCAAGACCCTTGGAATGTATGGCAAAGGCCTCCTTTTAATTTCAAATCATTTTCCTCAAATTAGTTTTCACTGAGAGTAATAAACAAAGAAATCAATCGTTCTGCTAGATTACGCTATCAAACACCATCCAATCTCAAATTAATCTCAGTATTGAGTTCTAAGCCCGCAAAGGGAGCATTACTACAGAGTTATTTTCTTGAAATACGCCCGGCAAATAAGAACTCCGCCGAGCAAAATTGTTAGAATTGCTTCAACCATTCCTAAAGGATCACAAATGTTAGGTAAGCATTTCTCCTTATGAACTCTTGAAAATTAAAGGTTTTTGGCATATTTCAGTAGTTGAAGTTAATATTGTTATTAGTATCAAAAAGGTCATTTTTAAGCTTCTGCAATTTGGTATTGAAATTAGTCTCTTTTCTCCCAAAAGATTACTAAGAGAGCTGCCTCAAAGATTGGTATCTAATATAAGTTGAAACTCGCTCTGCTACTCGAGAAGCGAAACGAGGTATGTAAGGCAAATTCCATCGGCAAGTTAGTTTAAATAGCATTTGTAATACAGTTTGAATCCTAGTAAAGGAGCTCGAAGTATTGTTATTGTGGATACCGTTGTCATAATGAGACCCGCACTCTATGTTAAGTTTGGGATTGACTTTGCCTTGTATAGCTTTCCATGACCAATCCCAGGTTATTATCTCGTGTAGCTGCCTCCACCAAGGGCTATATGACGTTGCTCCAAGGAGCGATATTCCATCCCGAGGGATGATGATGAGGCCCAAGGGCCTCATACGCCCATTCCATGGCCGGACTACCGCTCTAATGACAGCATCACACCCTGCCGGTAGCTCCGGTGCCTGTGGCGTGGCTTATCGTGAGTCCACAGACTTAGACACAATTATAGTTCGGGGGCCGAGTGGGCCTGGGCCATGCACTAGGGACTGCAGGTTGGCATAGATTGAAGTGTGCTCGCTGTGCACAGGATCCCCGAGAAGTTATTCTTTGCTATTTGTACCTTCTGGCTTATGGGAACCAGGTAATGTTCTTGTTTGCACTATTTACCGATAGACTAGATAATATGAATAAAGTTATTCAAAGTTATGTCCCTATCCTTTCTTACTCACATTTCAATTTCATTTCGAGTTTATTCAACTATTTTCCATTAGTGCCTTATATATTCGGTATGAGATTGTACGACGCCTACTCTTGGGGCGCCAGACATTTGCCCATGAAGTGCGGATAGACACGATCAGACCTTCTTAGATTTTAGCCCGAGTCAGCAGACAGCAGAATTCCTCCTCCCGAGTCGATTGAAGGGTTTTCTTTTGATTGTATAGTATACGGGTAGGTAGGCCCCGTCTCGACTATTATTCCAATTCTAGAGCTGGGTGCATTTATAGTTTCCTTGTGGTTAGTTTGTTTTTTGGCTGTGTGGGGCTCAAGAGGTTTATTTCGTGTGATGGCGATAATGCTCAAACCAAACCTCTTATCAAAGTATGAAGCGCATGTTGTCAATAAAGAACACAACTAGAGGTTGGGTAGAAACTCACAGGAATATGGGAGAACTACTACACTGCAAGTGAACTTCAGAGGTAGTTACCCAAAATTGGGGTTCTAAAGAAAATCATAATAATAAAAACAAGTATTAAAAAATCTGGTAAGCAGAACGGAATCAGTCACTTACAAGAACGAATGAGAAAAAACTTCCTTTATGAATTTGTTTAGCAAATCTTCACAAAATAGCAGGAACAAGAAGAATTCAAGAAAAGATTGATCACAAGTCAAATCAACTCAATTCTCTCTTTCTCTCCTAAGAAAAATTCTTTCTCGATCGCTCCTAAAAAATAAAATCTAAAAGTTATTTATACAAACACAAGAATCCTTTTCCTAGGCTAACAAGGTGAATTTCCATATCTGGTTCCGCCTTCGTCACGAGTCAACCTACGACCCATAGCAAAGATCCTGGGCGACTGTACTCATCCTTCCTGTACCTTGCATGATCGGGTCAGAATTTTGCTAAGTGTTGATCCCGATACGACTCGCATTCTCCATCCCACGACCTGTACTGATCTCCCGTGGCTTGACTCTGAAACTTTGAAATTCTTCTGAAGTTTATCACGACTGCCATGGTACGATTCGTACCTTCTTCTCACGATTCATACTTTCTTCTATAGCAGAGTAAGCTTCTTATGCAAATTTTCGATTCTTTCATGACTTCACTACCCCGACTCGTACAAGCTTGGTAATGACTCGTACTGAGACTCATACATTCATCTCTTCAACCTTAACCTTCTGCAAGTTTTCACGGCCATCAGTAAGACTCGTAGGACCTTCCTACTGCTTCGCATCAGACCGTACTTTGAGCCTATTTTGCATACTTCAGCTTTTTGCTTTTTTTTTTAGCTCCAACACCAATTTATCCCCGCAACCAAAGCAAAAGTGCCTCATGATTCATAAACACACTCTAAGTTCATGGTATTTTCTTAGTTTTGAGCGCCAAAAGTGTTGTAAATCCACAATACATCAACACCTCAACTTAAGACTTTTGCACAAGTCCTAGCAAAGAAAAGAAAACTAAACACTACACTCAACTAGAAAATAGACTTAAGATACTACAGCCAATGCTCAAACAAAACTTGAACTTTCTATACAAACTCTTATTGACCTCTTCTCATAGAGCAACATCAGCTAATGCATTACAAGCAACCTCAAAACATCATAAATGGGGATCAAAACATGTCATCCATCTATCAACAGGTAATTAAGTCATCATCAATGTTGTCCCCATGCACTACGTGCTAAACATAAATCCATGTACCTCACACAAATGAACCCCACTAAATATGAGATGTCAAACATTGCATGGGACTAAACAAATAAGGCGCTCACTCACAAAGAAGTTACAGCATATGTGCGATTACCATTAGCTTCGCTCTTTTTTCTCTGTTTTAGTTTGTCAGATGGTCAAGTTAGGGTCACTATAGGACTTGATATAGCTTGTAATGTAGGCTTAGGGCTGGATATGATAAAGATGGGGGATTTTATAAGTGACTATCCCTTCCTTGGCACTTCATACATTGGCTACACTATTCACCTATTTCTCCCTTTTACTCTTCTGTTAGCATTCCCTTTTTCTTCCCTTTCACTTTTTATACACATTTGCATGGGTTTGGTGAATTTTCAACTTTTTTTAGCATTTTCTTTTTCCGATGAGATTTCTTTTCAAGATTTTCATGATATATTTTCATCCTTTCTTTTTTTCTTTTTCACCATACCTCATTTTTACCACATTTATTTTCTTTCTTTTTCTTCTTTCTTCTCTGCTCCCAACATTTACCACTCCTACTCTAGCCATTGCTTATGTTGAGGTTCACAATATCCAAGGAAGAATCAGGGCCAAAACAGGTTCATTGTAAAAATATGGTTACTGCTAACCTAAAATCAAAGAAACATGGTCATTTAAGGCTCAAACTTGGGATTATGACCATGCAACTTGGTAGGGTAATTTAGGATAAAATTGAGCTAAAAAATGGCCTATGATCATATCCTAACCAACCATCTCTTAGCCTATGCAAACACCAACCAAAAGTGCCTCTAGACTTCAACACAATACCGAACCGAATACTATACCTCACTCACACAGAGGTCCATGAACTATTTTCACCTCACCTGTCTGGTTTATACATGGATTAACAAGACTACTCATGTTGATAAACTAAATGTGATCAAAAGATCCACAACTATCATGCATGTTGTCACAAATATATAGCTAATGCATCATTTTTTAAATAGGGTCAATTTTTTTTTCAAGAACCAAAACTGAGTGCATTTCTATTGGCTGAGTACTCCTAAGCTACTTTCTAATTAAACAAAAATCAAACTAAAAAATTCTACACATGTCGGTTCTACTAGATAGCATGCCCGAAGGAAAAGAAACACAGTAAGAAAAAACC
The DNA here is from genome assembly GCA_018107945.1 of Datura stramonium. Taxonomy (NCBI): domain Eukaryota; kingdom Viridiplantae; phylum Streptophyta; class Magnoliopsida; order Solanales; family Solanaceae; genus Datura; species Datura stramonium. The sequence continues at coordinate 103,845 of JACEIK010004174.1, read as the reverse complement.
TCGTACGAATCAAAATCCCAAAAATCACAAGTATACCCCTCCCCTTTTTGAAAGTAAGCTTCATCCCTGAAGCATCAACTGTAAGAACAACGGAAAGAGACATACCTGTGGCGCATTAGGCGCTCCTATCCTCTTGTGGAGGTGGTACTCTCCTATATTAGTGGTGCTACGTGCTTCGCCAAGCTCAATTGTGTGTCAATAGGGGGAGTGGTCCCCTCGCACCGTGGGCCACTTGACGGCCTCTGTAATTGTAGGGGATGAATTTGGCTCCTAAAGGGTCACGGCAACGGGCAAGCTCAGGCTGAGGTATGGTGGAGCTTCCTGCTCCTCTAGCTCTCTCATGAAGCTCGCATATTTGTGTCATGAGTCCGTATGCTCTTCGCTTCCGCCCGCTTATGCTCTTTTCTCTCCTTCCTTCCTTCTCTTCACTCTCCTCTCTATCATCCTCGTAGCTCTTTCTCTACCCTTCTCAACAATTTGTGGTCTGGCTTCCCTAATATGGCCGGCAAATCAATATCATTATTAGGCTCAAAAGATCTAGGTCCGAAAGAGTGGGGTCATAATTGTTGGTTGTCGTAATGATACTCAACTACTTGGCTTCGAAGAGCCCCCAACTCCGCACGGAGATTGCTGGTATTCGTCTGCTCCTCCGGCCATCCTTCTCATTGGAATCGACTCAAAACTATCTATGCGAGCATGCAGTAACCCGAGCCAGCTGCCTATCTCCGACTCTGACCCATGGTTTTACATTGTCCATCATGGCTTGAATATTTCGCTTCGCCATGGTCAATCGCTTTGCTAGCTTTTGGAGGAAGTCCCGTGGGTGCCTGTATACTCCCCGCTGGTGTCCGAGTCTACATGCCGGGCAAAGGGTGCAGCTGAGGTGCTCGAACCGACTCGAATGACTGCATCTCGAGAGCCGGGTCTCATTCGCTCTATGTAATGGGGACATTCACCCGTGCGTCCCCGCCGGGCCGGGCTATTGGAATTGTTGTGAGAATCCCGGGATTTACTCACTGGGTTCATCTCACTTGATAAGACCTATGTCTACAATTCTTTGGTCTCCAATCAACTGCTTCGTCACTCCCATGGAACTTCGCTCCATACATAATTTTGAACACAAGACTCGAAAATGGGATAGTAGTGCTCATTCCCACCGCCCGATTTCATCTCTTTGCTATGATCCCCTGGATATTGATGGGTAACGAGACATGAGGTATGCCACCAAAGACGCCTTCCTGGCTTCAATGACTCAATGTGTCAGTCGTTGACCGTAGGTACTAACCGATGGCGCACCAGTGTCCAGCAGGCTTTTGCTATGAAATTTAGTGAGTTCTTGGTCACCGCTTTCCACCTGTAACCCATTTAGCTTCATTCTTTTCTTCCAAGCATCACCTCGCTAGCCATTGTAGCCGCTCTGCCGCTCCAGCACAGTCGTGGATCTTAATCTCGGCTTCATTGCCTCCACCCTGTAATCGTACTCAGCATCATCCTTGTAGGTGTGAACTATGGTCCGTGACAATACTCGAGAGCGATGGTTCGCTCGCATATATTAGCCGACCTCGACCATAAACTCTCTAAACGAGGGGCCGATCTTTTATCTTCCGCCTTCCTTTGCTTTTTACCTCCATGGTGGCCAAATAGTTGGCATAGAACTCCCGAACTATGTCTTCTATCATTGGAGTCTTGGCGATCCACTCAAAACCATAGAATCTGCTAAAAATCATGCCATTCCTCAACTTCTGCTATCTGAGGTTGTGAGGATCCGCGGTTCTTCTTGGATGCTCCTCCTTGACTTATTCTTGGTGGTGAGAGAGATTCCTTGCTTATAGATTTCTTTAGCTCTCGCACTCTCTATCAAATTGCATAACTTCTCCCCGGGTGGGGTCTTTTGTGCAACATTAGGAGCCTCCTCCTCTGATTTTTCACTACCGCTCTCTTCTCCACTTTGGGTCTCCTCTCAGCATTTGAGTCATTTCCCACTTCGTTGTTCCTCTTTAACCTCCTCGACCGGGGAGCTCGAGCGAATGTGGCGCTGGTTGCTTCAAATTGGGCCTTTGCTCTTTCCCTAGTGGTTCCGTTTACTGTCTGAAGTTTCTACTTGATACTCTTCAATTGAACTACCAGGTGAGTCTCCGCCCACGTAATTCGACTGGCTGTTTCATCAATCAAAGTCCTTCTGCTTGCTTTGTCTTCCGACATTTGTATGTCATTGTAACTGTAGAGAAAGAAGTTAGCATTATGTTTTTGAAAAAGAAGATTTAGAAAGGATATGTTAAAATTTTCATCACTTGATCATCACTACGGGTCGACCATGAAGGTATGACTCGTGAGAAGACCTGCACCATGGGGCCAACTTTTATACAATCCGCAGTATGAACGTATACCACAAAGGTATGATCCGTAACTTGAGTCGCCTCGATGAAGCCCCCGTGGCCGGTTTTCTAGATTTTTCCACGACTCATGGTATGACCCGTAGGTCAATTCCATGTCGCAGGAAAGACTTTTCAACTTTTTTTCAGTTTTGGTGGTACGAGTGCTCAGTACGACTAGTAGTAGCAACCTACGATCCGTGATCAGTGCTCATGTTCACTTCTAGATTTTCTTTCTCAAATTTGCAAGGGTTCTCTTTTTCACATTTTGAGGTACTCCATTCCCCCTGTATAGGCCTATCATTAACTCAATTTAACCCATTCACAATCCTCCCTTTTCGACCTACTACCCGTAACTCATTGTTTTCAATACCTAAGTTTATTAAATTTTAGCATCTCTCTCCAAATAAAGAACATTACACAACACTCGATCATTGTCTCTTTACAAAATCAATTTTCGAGCCTAGTGACTCGACTCACAGGGTTTTGACACCATCACTCTTAAGATATGAATATTAGCAATGTTTAATACAACATACATACTTGATTGCTGCTTCATCAACCGAATATCAACAGAGTGGCTTTAACTTGGGTGGAGCAAGGATTTTGCTTGATTTTTCGGTGATTTTGAGTTACGGGAGTGGGGGAGGTGAATTTGAGTCATGCTTGAGTGTTGTTTTAGCGTGGTATAGGTGTCGGTGGGGTTTAAATAGGTAAGGGTAAAATTTAAAAAATTAGGCCGAGCCGGGTATTATTACATTTTGACCCGTCACGACTGTAGGAAGTACCTACGTCTCGTCCCTTGGATTCGTAAAGGACCCCGTTGAAGAAAATCCACCTGGCGACCTATGAATAAATCCTACAACTCGTACTCACCGATGTACGATCCGTAGGATGAATCGCAGGTCGAGCTTGGAGTCATTTTTAACCTCTCCACGACTACTTTTACGCCCGTAGGATCTCATCACAAAAGGTCATACTCGAGGTCAAGGCCTGATGTTTCAGCCTCATATTTTTAAATGACACTTAAGCACACATTAGTTCAATAACTTGGGTTGCTCAAGAAAGGCAAGCTTGATTTAATGTCGCGGCATGACGTAGGTAGCCTGGTTACTTCATTAAACTACCACTTGGGTTTCCCCCAAGAAGCGCCTGATTTAACGTCGGGGCACGATGCAAATCTCTTGAATACTCGACCATCAAATGATCTACCATCCTCCAAAGGCAAGATCACACTAAATCTTTGGGTCGCTTCATTGTCCTGCAGATGCTGAATGTGACCTCTTCTTGATTTAATATAAACTTCAGCAGCCAGCCTCCACATCCTTACTAGAGCTTCTTAGCTTGTAAGGAATGGTCGCCCCAAAATGATGGGGACCTCATAATCAACCTCGCAATCCAAGATCACGAAGTCTCGTTGGGAATATAAATTTGTCTACCTTTACAAGAACATCGAGCTAGGATGCCCACCGACTGATTAACTGCTCGCTCGCCATCGCATGCATGTGGGTCACAGGGGTGCTCCTAGTCCTAATTTCTTGAACATGGCCAAGGGCATCAAATTAATGCTAGCTCCCAGATCATGAGTGCCTGCAACTCGACATTGCAAATCATTCATGAAAGTGAAGGCAAAACTCTCGGTCTTCCTTTTATGCGCTAGGACCCTTAGCTATGGAACTATAGTGATGCACATTGTCAACAAACTCATAGCTCACATCTCTCTAGTCACCAAAGTTCTTTGCAACTTTGCATATCTTGGCATTCGTTTCTAATTCCTTCTGACCAATGGTATGTTCACGTATAGTTTTAAGCATTGAAAAGAATTTTTGGAACTTACCATTCTCCGCCTTCTTCTTCATCCTTTGAAGAATGGTGGCGGTGGTCATGGGATAACTTTATGCACTTAGGTTTCCGCTGATCCATGTCTGTTCCTTCTCACCTCTCTAGACCTCTTGCAACTCACCATTCTCTCTCAACACTTGTATCATCTTCTCAATTATGCTCTCTTTCTTCCACTCAACTTCAACTGAAAAGGAGGGTCAACTGTGGTTTTACCACTCCTAGTCACCTCCATACAATGTGCACGTTTCTTTTGATTTTGGACGGTGTTGCTAGGTGGTGTACCCTTTTCTAGGATTCATTGATGCCGACAGCTCCCAAGTTATGTTCGATCCGTTTGATGGTGGTAGCATGAGATTCCACTTTCCGACTCCATACTTGATAGTCACCTCGAATCTCCTTCGCTGATCATCAAGGACCTTAAATTTTCTTCAACATCTCAACACTTAAGGTTTTTTTAACTTTTGTTTGCCCAACCTCCCTTCTCGTGCGTTGGGAGGCACATAGGACTCACCGGTCATTGCGGTATCTATCATTTCATCTCCAATCTCCTTCGGCGCCACACGACCTCGGCTCGGCCTTTGAACCTCGTTTCGTTATACGCTTGTCTTCTATACTGTTCGAACTTGGATTTTGTAACCTTGGTGCCACGTCTTGTCCAGACGCTTGGGTGTTGGTTCGAAAACCCGCCACCTGGCTATCTAGGAAGTTTGCCTCTTCCCTTAATCGAGTGATCGCCCCTGCTCCCTTACCTGAGTTCCCACCGCACTGATCCGTTTGACTCCGCCTCCCGTAATATGCTTTTGTCATCGTTTTCCAAATGATGTGCCATATGAGCCAACTCATGGTGGCGCTCTTCTTCTTTTCTTTGGTCTACGCCAAAACCAACAATATTTTCCGCCACTACATCATCCTCCCTCGTATGCTAGGAAATGTTTGTCTTAGTCACCCTATATCAAGAATGGTCGCAACTTGCTCCCGTGTGTGATACATCAATGCTCCTCCAAACCCATCGGTTCGCTGCGCCTTGGTGCTATTGTTCGTAGACTTGCTAAAAATTCCAACAAACTATCCGGATTTTGTGGTTGGCACTTTTTCAACTTCTTTTGAAATCTCGACCAAGTTTCATGAAGTGCTTTAGTCTTACTTGTCAAAAATTATAGATCTCATACTTTAGATGCAACATCCTGGATGGGGTAAAGAATCTCTCCCAAAAGGCATGTTTGAGCTCCCTCCGCTTGGTTATGGAGCTATGGGCAACTTCGAGCAACTGGCAAGGTAGCTTCCCCGATAGAGAGAAAGGGAAGAGTCTCGAGCTATTGCATCCCCGGATTACTCCGGCAACCTGTACGCCTTGCAGGTCTCCCTACGAAATTCATTAAGTGCAGGTTGGCGCCATCCTCGCCGCGTGACCACCGAACACCCCTTTCATGTTTAGCAATTGAATCATGGTGCTCATAATGTGTCAAATTTGGCTCCCTATGCTGGTGGTGGCACAATCATCAGCCGACTCCAACTTCATCAATGTCATGTTCATCATCATTGAAGTACCGAGGGGAAAATCTATGAGCTTCCGTTGCCCCCTCCCCGCGTCGACCAACATTTACTACCTCATCTTTGTCATCTTTCACATGCTGTAAGTGCAGCTTCCGAGCTAGCTCGGCTTGCCTAGCCTTCATCTGCGCCCTTCTCTTTGCTCGTGGTTCTCCATTCTATGCGTGTGCTCTATCACTGGATTTAGTGGAACAAGGGGGATCTCCTCTACTATGAGTGCTTGGCATTCACCTGAGAATGTACTGTGTTATCAAAATACAAAAATAAACGTAATTAAGGAAATAACTACCAACACGTCAAATACAAGCTAATAACTAGTTTCAGCCGTATTCCCAACCACGCCGCTTGATAACGCTCAAACCACACCTCTTACCGAAGTATGAAGCGGACGTTAACAATAAAGAACCCAACTAGAGGTTAGTTCGAACCTGTCAGTGGAATATGTAGAGAACTAGACACAGCTCAAGAAGTGAACTCTGCGAGGTAGTTGATCGCTGGGCAAAATAGCATGCCCGGAGTGATTCTTTATTTAATTTAGTCTTGGTGTATCTAATTAATTAGTATACATTTTCATGTAATTTTATATAAATGGTAAATACATGTACTAACCAACATGATTAGTCTTTTTTCTGTAGGTTTTAATGAATTTGAGAGACTAATCCATGAGTTGTGAAGCAGAGGCTTGAATCTAAATTAAAACGCAAACGTCGGGTAAGGAGATGCGCGAAACAGCCCACCAAGTGGGCAACGTGCCACGGCAGGTAGGCTGCGCGCAATACACTACATAAGCAGTAACGTGCCACGACAGGTAGGTTGCTGCGACCAAGGCCACCTAGCTGCCGCTCTGGGCAGCTGTGACACGTCGCCAACGCGGCAAGGGGCCGCCTAGGGTCGATTTTTTGGTGATTTCAAGAGAGTCTCCACGTTACCTCCGTGTCACGGGGAGGCAAGGCTCCTCATGATACACTCCGTGACACAAGAGCCGTTCCATGACAAAGCAAATTGTGCACGTTTCATTTACTATAAATAGGTCCCTAGCTCCTAAAACCATTTTGTCACGATTTTTATTCGGGAAAACTACTCTAGGAGTGAAGTGGAGAAGTGGGAGAACTCAGCTAGGGTTTGCTGTCAAATTCCCCTTCTCATCTATCAATTCTTGTAAGTATGTTAATTTAGTAGTAGTTTCTTGTAGTTTTATTTAACATGAATGGCAGAACCTCTAGGGTTGAAGCCATGAATTATGATTGTGTTTGTATGAATTTGTGTTGGAATTAAGTTATTGATTGTTGTTATTATTTGATTTTGATTATTGGTTCATTTTTATGATTGATCACCATGACAACATACACGTTAGCTTAGGCATATGCTTGAGAAAGCATTTACCTAGGTCTGAACATGAGAACGTGAGGAGCATGTTTGTATCTCACGATATGATTTTGTGTTAGGATAGAGATATACCTAATGCCTTGCTTGGTTGATAAAACGGGAGTATTTAGGAGACCGACTTAGGTTTATCACATCACCACTCAAAAAAGTAGTTGTGAGGCTAAGTTGAGTTAAATGATTAGGTGCACGAAAGTCCCTCATCGTTTCACTGTAAACCACAACGTAATTAATGCCCACGAACTAGAATTAGCATCCTCGGTCACACAATGATGCAAAAGGAGGCTGGGGTTTGTCGTGTTTAGAGGCTCAAGAAACCATGAACATGCAATTTTAATTATGTGAGATGACAATCGATAGATTCATACTTAAACCATTTCAAAACGTAGTATCGCATCATTATCCGGCTTCAACTCTATGTTGTCTTGTGAGTGAATTTAGAATATTTCGTTTACCATATTTTAGACTTAATTAAATCTCCTTAAAAACGCCTATAAACTGAAAAGATTTTCTGTATTTAAGATCACACTGAAATGGATAGTTAGAGGAATGGGTCCACCCCCGTGGGTTCGATATTCCGGTTCTCTAAAAGAGCCACTATATTGGCCTGCACGACCCATACACTTGCGGGACCGTCGACAAGTTTTGGCGCGTTGCCTGGGACTCGGCGAAGTTTTGATACGATTCGTTTTTGTGTGATTTTTAAAATTTCCTTAAGTGTTGAGAAACTTGGTCTTAGTGTGATTAATTGCAGGTGATAGGTTGTCCTGTCGGGCTGGCTAAAAATAGAGAGTTTAGAACTGCTTGAACTCGAACGTCAAATCCATTTGCGAAGGAGAGTAGCTCTAGACCAAAAGCCGGGGACTTCAAGAAAAGGTACATCAACAACCACCCGCAGGGCAAGCACAATTATATCAAGCAATGGCACTGCACTTGGGTCATGGCAATCCCATTTGAAGGACGAATGTAACCTCTAGTAGCCGTAAAACCTGAGCCTAGGAGGGAACTTTGAGCTTAAACGTAACATGGTGCAAACAGTTACATTTTAGTGGTCAATTCAATCGGGAATGGCACATGAGGACCACAGCTGAAGACTTACAGAGCTTTTAGAGATTAGTGACACGTTTGTCCCCACCCCCAAGGTGTCCACGATTGTCCGATTGACCCTCTTCCCATTTTCACCGTTGGGAGAGGCGAAAAGTGGTTGAAGGATGAGCCATCAACTCCATAACTTCGTGGAATGACTTGGCTAAGAAGTTCCTTATTAGATTCTTTCCTTCGTGCAAGATCGCAAAGTTGCGAAGTGAAGTACCGCCGCGTAAGCCCGATGAGAACTTATATATGGCTTGGGAAAGATTCAAGTCATTGTTGAGAGACTGCCCCCATCACCAACAATCAAATGAAGTGCTGACCATACCTTGTAGAAAGTCTAGACCCACACAAAATACATTGGCTCTGTATCGGGTGGGCAAGCCTTAAAGAAGGCTGACCCGATGAGTTGTACACTTTGTTGAACATAATTGCACAAGGAAATCCAGAGTGGCACAACGAGTCATCGAGAGGGGCAGAAAGAGACGGGGTTGATAGAGGTTGATGGAATGAATGCCATGGCAGCACAGTTAGCTTCATATCAAAGATCGATGATGACTCGCTCAATAAACTAAGTATGAACCAACACTGTGGCTGTGTTAATGCGTCAAATAAGTCTAGTTGGTGTGGAAATTTGTGGTAATATCGGGCACAATGCGTAATCTTGTGGAGCCAATTCGTAATCCATCCATATTTTTATGGCACGTGCATAAGAACCGACTTTGGAAACAACTCCAACAAATTGGCAAAATACCCGAATTTTTCGGGGTGGAAACCAAAAGCAAGGGTATCAACACCTCAACAACAACAAAGACACAGATTAGGTAGAATGATGGGCAAGTTCGCAACAGAACATTGAGGAAACACGCAAAATTATGGAGACCCGTAATCAAGCATGGAAAATTAGCGAGATGGCACGTACTTAATGAATCGCCAAGTAGCCACCCGCACCTTGAAAACAAGTGGGTCAGATAGCAGTCACTAAAACATGAGGTCTGTGGGGATTACCAAGCGATCGCAGATCCTAACCTCCCGACGATCAATGCCATCACTTTAGAAGTGAAAGCAATTAGTCGATGTGAAGGGCTTCCAAAGAGCTGAGAAAGGAGGTGCATTCGGAGTTGGTTAGACTAGGACCACCCATCGACACCGGAGCGTAATCAGAGGCGTTGGGCAATAAAATGTGCAACCTTTCATTGCGCCTTATGAAGATGACCACCACCACCATTCCTCGTAAATTTAGAAAGAGCAAGGAGGAGGAACGTTTCAAAAAGTTCTGTGAGTTTCAAAGAACTTCATATAAATTTGCCTCTTATTGATGCTTATGGAATGCCCAAGTATGCTAAATACTTGAAGGACGTGATGGCGAACAAAGTTAGTTGGTGGATGTTGGGACCGTAGCACCGATCGAGGAGGCCACAGGCATGAGCAAAATGCCAAAGAAGCCTAAAGAGCCTGTGGGAGTTTTACCTCCCCATACAAATTGGTAAAGCTGAGGTGCTACGAAGTTTTAGTGATTTAGGGGCAAACAGCTAATCTAATGCCCCTATCCTTATGCAACACCCCGGGGTTGGGAAATCGAGGCCGATGTCGCGAGTGACACCCGATGGAATAATAGAGGACCTTCTCATCAAAGTAGGTAAGTTTATTATACTTGCTAATTTTATTGTCTTAGATTTTCGTGTTGATGACCCAGTACCCCGATCTTGGGACGACCATTCTTGGCCACCTGAGGAGCGGTGATTGACTTGAAAGCGTGGGACTCGAAATGAGGGTTGAAGATGAAGAAGAACTCTTCCGCCTTTACCAAGAAATGAACCCATCCACACACTACAAAAACCTTTAATGTTAGTGTTGTCGCAGGATGAGTGTGGGGTAGAGATTCCATGTGCACGACCAAAGGCAATGTCTAGTGTTCAGCCCGAGTCCTGGACAGAGGACTTCAAATTAAGAAGAAGTTGAGAAAGAGAGGAACACAGTGAGGTTGTTTCTAAATGCAAGAAAAATAAAGGAGATGGTTCTCGAAAGAGAACCTGTGTATGAGGAGGTCCAACAAGGATAGTCCACGTCGTGCAACGACGTAAAATAAGGCGCTGCTTGGGAGGCAACCCAAGGGTACCTCAGGTACAATTTGTTAATTTTGATTTCTGTGTTGATTTTGTTATTTTCATTTTTGTTTTTATTTTTGGTGGAAAGTTGCTACGTGATGGAGGGAAGTCCGAGTACCGAGAAGGTGGAAGCTAAAGAGCATGGAATAGAAGAAGTGTGGGTCGAACACCCACCCTCCGGGTAAAACTTGAAAGAAAGCATGCTTTTAGTTAGCATAGAGGTCAGGAGTATTTCTCATCCTTAAAAGCACGGATGCTAAGAGGACATAGCATGATTTAAGTGAGTTATGAAAAATTTTCAAAATTTTTGTGCTTAACAAGTTTTTCGTGAATGTGAATGTTTAGGAAATGAGAGAAATTTGAAAAAATTTGTTGTGAGTTAAGCATGACTTCATCACCCGTTGGTTTTTCTTCTTTCTAGCTTCTTTTCCGATCTGGGCTTTTGACCGAAAAATAAAAAATTTTTCTTTTGTCTCGTATATAATGTTTTAGTCATCGTTAGGGACTACTCATGATGGATGGATGACGACCGTCTTGAGGAAAGTTAGTCGATAGGTTTTGGGTTTTGAACCCGTAGCTAATTGATGCTTGATGTTCTTGTTATGTGCTAGAAATGATTGTAAGATGCAAGTATGTGCAGTGTTGAAGCATGCAAGTGTATAACTTTGTTTGAGACACTAGACTTTGAATTTGACTCAACATGATTGAAGCTTAATTTCAATTTTGTGATTAATGAGTAAGATCCAATGTGTCTTGAATTGAGCATGTGCCATGAGTGTAAGGTTTTGAGTATTCTGTTCTATTGTGGATTGTCTAGAACTTGCTCGGTGTGTTTATAAAATGAAATGAAGGATGTGAATTGTAGGAAATGATTTAGGCAGTCTTTGAATGAACCTAATTTTTTATCCCTCATTTTACCTACCTTGAAAAATTAATCCTAGTTAGCCCCATTGAGCCTTGAGCCTATTCTTTGATAGCTGCAACATAAGCTTAATCCTTTTTATTTCATTAGCCTTGAATTTGATCCAAAGCTCCTAAGCGCTAAAGGAAAAATCAAAGAGCAAAGGAGTGAGAAGAATGAAAAGGTGTTGGTTAGTAAATTGTAGAAGTTGAGGGACAAAGGTGCACTTGTGTGAAAATGATTGATTATTAGTAAGGAGGTATAAAAATTAATTAAAAGTTATTTATAGAACTACTTACTAATAAGTCGAAAGTGCCTAAAGAAATGGGGGGAACAAAAGAGGAAAAGGAAAGATGAAAAGAGATAAAAGTGAAGTAAGAGAAGGGGAAGCTCATGAGGGTTAATGTATTAAAAAGTACTTAGGAAAGATAGTCACTATTACTGTCATAATAGCACCTACCCATTCGAAGTTACATTACAACCTAAAAAGTCCTACTTGATCTTACATTCTTGAGGTTAAGAAGTCTTAACGGAGTTGTATTACATTTCAATGATCAAATCGTGCATGCTCTATTTTTAGCTTGTTATCTTAAATAATTATTATAGCCGTAGCTTGAATTTCTCTTGATAAATTAGTTATGTGTGATTATCCATATTCATGAGATGTAAAAGGTTGTTCGAGGAGGAACAAGACTTTAAGTGGGTTATGATCATGGCAAATAGCATGCCCAAGTGATGCTTTATACCTTAATTTAGTCTTGGTTATCTAATTAATTATATACATTTTCATGTAATTTTATATAAATGTGAATACATGTACTAACCAACATGATTAGTCTTTTTTCTGTAGGTTTTAATGAATTTGAGGGACTAATCCATGAGTTGGTGAAGTAGAGGCTTGGAATCGGAATTAAAACGCAAACGCCTAAGAATGAAGATGCACGAAACACCCCACTGCGCTGCTGGCAATGTGCCACCAAGAAAGCAAAAGCTGTGCGACCAAGGCCACCTAGAGCGCTGCCCAAGCGCGTGACACGCCCGGCCAACGCGGCAAGGGGCTGCCTAGGGTCGATTTTTGGTGATTTCCAGAGAGCCTCCGTGTCACTGAGGCAGTGCTCCGCGATACACTCCGTGACACGTGAGCCGCCCACGACGTGCCAAATTGTGCATGTTTTTCATTTACTATAAATTAAGCCCTTAGCTCCTAAAACCATTTTGTCACGATTTTATTCTCGGAAAACTACCTAGGAGTGAAGGGAGAAGTGGAGAACTCAGTCTAGGTTTGTCAAATTCCCTTTCTCATCTATCAATTCTTGTAAGTATGTTAATTTAGTAGTAGTTTCTGTAGTTTTACGAACATGAATGGCTAGAACCCTTCCTCTAGGGTTGAAGCCATGAATTATGATTGTGTTTTATGAATTTATGTTGGAATTAAGTTATTGATTGTTGTTTTGTCTTGCATTTTGGATTATTGGTTGTTTTTATGATTGATCACCATGACAACATACACGTTAGCTTAGTGCATATGCTTGTGAAAGCATTTACCTAGGTCGTAACATGAGAATGTGAGGAGCATATTTGTATCTCACGATATGATTTTGTGTTGTGGATAGAGATATACCTACGTCTTGCTTGGTTGATAAAACAGAGTATTCAGAGACCGACTTAGGTTTATCACATCACCACCAAAGCAGAAGGAGGCTAAGTTGAGTTAAATGATTAGGTGCACGAAAATCCCTAATCATTTCCACGTAAAACCACAACATAATTGATTGCCCACTAACTAGAATTAGCATCCTCAAGCCACAATGATGCATGAGGCTAGTTTGTCGTGTTTAGAGGCTCAAGAAACCATGAACATGCAATTCTAATATGTGAGACGACAATTGACAGATTCATACTTAAACCATTTCAAAACGTAGTATCGCATGATTATCCGGTTTTAACTCTATGTTGCCCTAGAGTGAATCTTGTGGCTCGTTGACATATTTAGACTTAATTAAGTCTCCCTTAAAAACGCCTATAACCAACATTTTCGGTATTTAAGATCGCAGTTAGGAGGAATGGGTCCCCGTGGGTTCACATTCCGTTTCTTAAAAAGAGCCACTATATTACTTGCACGAATCTGTACACTTGCGGGACCGCCGACGTAGTTACTCCAAAATCGGGGGTTCTAAAGAAAATCAATAATAAAAACAAGTATTAAAAAATCGTGTTGAGTCAATATCAAAGGATAACTAGGTTTGTGTTCTATGGGTTCATAATCGCTTGAGTATACACTCTCGTGATTATCACCAATACTTACTTATAGAACTAATAACTTGGTTCATTCAAATGACCGACTAGTCCCTATTGAATGAAAATACTCAATCACCAACCAAGTCTCATGAGCGGTTTAAACTATCCGTTATCACTAAGTTCCGCATTTAACTATCCCCGCAATGATAGCCTGCTAATACAATGATTATCAAAATCAAGGCTCCGTTGTAATTCTCTTTTCCTAATCTCTACCTCTTAGTCCTAAGCAAGTAAAGAATTCAGGCATGTCCTAATGTTGCGCACCATTAAGAAACATTTAAGCATGAAGAGAATACAATATCGTATTTGTTATTGGTTTTAAAATCACTTCGTGCAACCCTAGCTTGTTAATCCATGATGGTTCCCACAACCTCTAGCCTATGGAGTTTGTGATGGTTCCCACAAATCCATAGTTGTAAGATTGTGAATTACATCTTGCGATTAAGAACATAACAATACTTACAAGTATGGATGAGGAAAACACTTCCTTTAATTAATCAACAAAATCTTCAAGAAAAATAGTGTGAACGAGAAGAATTTTTCAAGAAAAGATTGATCACAAGTCAAATCAACTCACTATCTCTTTCTTCCTAAAAATCTCTTCTCCGATCGCTCCTAAAAATAAAACCTAAAAAGTATTTATATAGACATACAAGAATCCTTTTCCTAGGCTAACATGGTGAATTTCATATGTGGTTCTCGCCTTCGTCACCGAGTCAACCTACGGTACTCCATAGCAAAGATCTCATTTATCCGTACTATCCTTTCATACCTTGCATGACTGGCTGATTTTGGCTAAGGGTTGGATCTTGGTACGACTTGTACCTCCATCCTATGATCCGTACCGAGCCCTGGCTTGACTCTGGAAAAGTTTGAAATTCTTGAAGTTTATCACGACCGCCATGGTATGACTCCATTCCTTCTTCCTACACCAGACTTTCTTTCCATGGCAAAAGAGTCACCCTCTTATACAAATTTTCCGATTCTTTTCATGACTTCACCACCACAACTCATACAAGCTTGGTATGACTGCATACTGCATCTCTTCAACCCTAGCCTTCAGAATTTTCACCACCATCAAGACGACTCATAGGGACCTTTCGTACGTCTCATACTATGGACTGCACTTTAACCCTACTTGCATACTTCAAGCTTTCTTTTTGCATTTTTTAGCTCCAAATACCAATTTATCTTGCAACCAAAGGAAAAGTGCCTCATATCCACATAAACACACCCCAAATCCATGTTATTTTCTTAGTCTTGAGCATAAAAGTGTTGTAAATCCACAACACATCGATGGCCGTGTGGGGACCTTTTTAGTTGTTAGATAGTGGCCTTGCTCACTATAGTATAGCTATAGTTTCCTGATTTTCATTTCAATTATAACTAGATAGCATGATGGTCTTGTCGCCCACATAGGTTTCCTTTGTCGCTTGTTGTTGGTTAGTTGTTTTCGTTTATAGGTGGCTATATGGCCTTGCCTGAGGTCGTATTGGCAACCGAGATATACTCGCCATTTTCTTGAATTGAGCTGGGTGTGCATGCATCGACGTGCATATGCTTCCAGCCAGCTCAGTCAGATTCCAAAGGTGGCACTAGGTGCTAGTCATGCCTCCCAAGGTGGGGCGTGATAGCTTGTAATCCTACTAAAGTTCTTACATTGTCTAAACCTCCTGAAGGTCCGTTGAATCACCAAATAGACATGTTTGCATATAATTTTGATAGCATTACGTGATATAAGTGCATATTTGCTAATTTTGCATGGTATATGTGCTCACTTGCATTGATGGGTTACGAAAGAGTCCTATTATGTCCAGCGCATTTAGCTTGTCATTTCAATGCCATATGTGTTAAATTGACTCAACATAAGCTCTATCGGCCCCCATTCATGAATTATGATGGAGATACTTTATTTTACCCCGATATGGTACAATCGGCTAGAGATATTTTTATTTTATCCGTATGGTACACCTAATGGAGATATTTTTATTTTAATATGGTGTGGCACAATCGGCTGAAGGTATTTTTATTTTACCCCAAAGGTGGTACACGTGCTGGAGGTATTTTTACATGAATTTATGTGGTCACTGCCGCCGATATTACTGTTATAACTTTGCTTGTGCATTACTTGGTTGCATTTGCACTTCAATATTGAGTTATTGTCGTTTCGCCTGTGATTCCGAAGGCTATTCCTTATTTCTCGGCCTGGCTATCATCGCTACTTATATGTTTATAGTTTTCACTACATATTACATTTCATTCGGGACACGTCCCTTGCTTGTGGACTTGCGTTCGTGCCGTAGGTGTGTAGAGGTCGTGATTGCCAATTGTAGTAGTAGGTCGTGAGATCAACGAATGTATTGGTGTGCTCCTTTCTTCCCTGGAGCTAGGCTAGTTAATTTCAAATTTGAAGTTTTAAATTATAGTTTGGGTAGGTCGTGAGCCTCCGTCCACCATCAGTTCAGCTTTACTCGTTAGGAGTCTTTGTGGGACTTAGTATGTATAGTATTATTTAGTTTGTGGCCTTGTCGGCTTCTCGTTTCTTGGTTTAGCATAGTCATGGACTTATCGGTATTTCAGTTATTTATTTGTGGTAGCTGAGACCATATGGGTCTAGATGTTTACTCTAGTTGATTGTGACAGTGTTCGAAGGCCTAGGTGTTATAGTTACGATGCTATATACTGCTTCTCGGTCAGTTAGGTATCTGAGCCGCCATAACATCCCCGCTTTGGGACGTGACACCTTCTAACCAAAGTGTCTACACCTGCATTGTGAATGTAGTGTCCCTAGGAAAAAAGAGACGTGACTACTTGTGGAATAGTACTCATATGATAAGGCAGAAAGAAATAATATGTGGTAATAATAAGCATAAGGAGATCTATGAAACAAAGAACACAATTATAAAGATTCCAAGGTGCCTTTTTGGATTCATTATGCATAACGTATACCTTTACATATGTTTCTTAGTCCTTTGGGAATATTATCACATCTTATATTTCTTTAGAAATTGATATACTATCTACCATATCCAGGGCCTTCATGCTTGGCACAATCATATCATTATCTTAGGATGTCATCTACCACATTTGGGCCTTCACACGATCATGATATCATTATGGGTCGTATTTTTCCACGCCCCGAACCTTTGTGCTAGGCATAGTCTTATCATGCCCCAAATTCGATCCTAGTGCGATAAGTATCTAATGTTGTAGAACTACATCAGAAGCAATTCCATAGAGATATGAATCACTACAATTGTGCTCTTTTATTATTTATTCCAGTTATGTCATTTTGAAAGTTGTGACAATATTTAATAAAAATATGCAAGAGATGTGAAAAATAATAACTGGAACCGCCATTAAACATGAAAAAATACAAATTCGAGTCAACAAATAACACTAATAATCTCTAACCATATCACCACACTTGTCTATGGAGATTTTAATATTATATAAGCTAACTTAGGACATATCCCGAAACTAACAAGAAATAACAAATGAATTGATGGAATCTAGAACAGAATGTGGGCTCACTAACAACTCGGTGCGCAAGTACTCACACCGAATAATTTTTTGGACCGCTTTTTTTCTACTACCTAACATACCATAAAAATAAATAATGGTATGTCTCGAGTACAATACACTCAAGGTGTGACTTGGGGCAAGGGATCATAATAAAATAATCATCATTATAATATATATTAGTATAAAATAGTTATAATGAAATAGTTCAAATTTAATAATAGAGTAAATCAGAAAACTCGGGAAACAATCATCAAATAAGAATATTCAATTATAGAGTAAATCAGGAAAACTCGAGGAGACAATCATCAAATAAGAATAGTCAATTTCAATTTACCACATTCAACAATTATGTAAGGAAGATCAAAATCCAAATCAAATCAATTAAAATCATCATGCCACTCAAGGGAGAATACACAACATAAATTTCATCCACTATGGGATAATCCAAACCGACATTCCAAAATAGGAGTAATCTAAATAGTTAATCAAAATAAGGGTAATTCAAATTAGTCATCCCGAAATAGGGTAATTCAAATAAGTCATCCCAAAATAGGGGGTAATCCAAACAAGTCTTCCTAAAATGGAGGTAATCAAAGTGTCTTCTCAAGGGGTAATCAAAGTTTCTCCTATAGTAGGGATAATTAAAGTGTCCTCCCAAGGTGTAACCCAAAGAAAATTTTCAATCATGGAATGTCAAATCAAAAAATAAAAAAATCACAAGTCATGGCATAGTAGTCGAAAATTATTTCAAATTGTCATTCCATTATAGGGGTAATCAAAGTCATCAATTGATTTTAAATACTATGCTAAAAATCAAAGTCAAGTTTCTCATTGTGACTCATTCATAATAATGATAAAGAATATATTTCACTATATAATAAGTGAAGCCTTTTGAGGACGACGAAGGACATACTTGGAAATTCACATTAGTTTATGCCTCATGTTACTCTTTTAAGTTCTCACGTGTCCTTATTGAAACTGCCTTCCCCTTTCATTTCTTTCATTTCCTTCCTTGAACATTCATCGCTGGTCTCTCCGTTTGATTTCTCCATTTTTCTTAAGCCCCAATTCTCTATTTCACGACAACAATGTTTACCTTTTCCACTGTTCTTGATAATCCTTTCTTCTATTTTAGGTTGTTCTAATCACATTTTGGTTGGATTACTTTTCATGTTGCATCAATCGCTCTAAGCGCTTGTGATTAGTGTCTTTCTCATTTGTTTATTCTCATGCTTGTAGTATTGATTTGTTCATCTTATGGAGTTTCTAATTATTCATTCTCTTTATTTTTGCATCTTAATTTAGTTTGGGTAGCTTCATATGACTTGTATATAAATTTTTCTATTTTTCTCAACGCTTTCTTTATGAATGTGTACATGCATTGATTTTTGTAATATGTTTTTGTTTAATCTTTAATTTCCTGTAAGCTTCTTTTATATTTCTTCTACATTCAGATGATGGTAGAATAGGAGTAATACTAATTCCCATAAGGTGTTTGATAAAAATCTCTTCTCTAGAAAATAAGATTCTCGCCCGCATATTTTTTTTTACTACACTCGCTGTTTTCATTCTAAGTGTTCAACACATATCAAGCTTAAAATGTAAATTACCCGGGACAATTAGGAGTATTGATGGCATGGAGCAACATCTAGATTAATCTGTTGTCTCAAAGTTGCCTTATGGAGTCCCACTTGAAGCAATGTTCACTAAGTTTTGCGATGATTACATGTTTTTCATACTTCATAAAAGGTTATTAAGCTAAATTTGTTCAAGAGTCTTTTTCATTTTCTCATTTATGCATTTTCATGTGTGTTTCACTTTATCTATGTCATTGTAGAGCTAAAGAATTTCTCAAATCTCAGACAATGGTTTTGCACTTGGCGGTGCGAATCTTAAGATAATAAGAGGTCTGTTGCTAATCAATGGTGCAATATTGAATGTGCTAACTAAATGAACTTGATCAATTTCATGTTGGAGATATAACACTAATGCTTTAAAATCCTTATCATTACCTAAGAATGATATATAAATATTTTCCTCTCCTTGAGATAGATAAGGACTTGCAACCTTAAGAGTGTCGTCAGTTTGATATTTTTCCTTGGTTTTACATGGTGTGAATAAAAGTAGAGTACAGAAACTCTTGGCTTTGTTTGACTAGATTTAGACCTTGTGACGCTATACACTCCAACTTATATATACTCTCTCCCAATGAGTTGATAAGTAGAAATTTACTATGTATGTGTGTGTCTCTCTTACCTTGTTCTTTTGTTCAGAAAGTTGCTTCAATTGTGGTAAAGAGCAACTTGAATCTAGTTTAAGATCGTGAACTAATGCTTTAGTTCTCCGAGATTATGAGGCTTCAAAGTTGGTGATCATTTCACTTCACCTTCTTGGGAAATTCTTGAGTTACTTTTTCTCTTTAATTTTTCATTGCTCAAACACTTTATTTTTGTCTATGTAACTCTTCAATGATTTACTTAATGATGTTGTATATATAATTTTTGGTTGAGGATTAAAGAAGGACAATTTAAGTTCATGGAGGCTGATATCCAAGAGGTTTAAAGGCAAAATTATAATTTTTGAGATTAATAATGTAAAATTATCTATTGCTTCTAGAAATTTACCTTCAACTATTGGATTGCCCGATAATGTTCCTCCAAGTAATAATAGAAGTCACCTCAAAATTCTAGTTTTAATGAATGTATCAAATCAATTTGTTTACACATATATTTTGTGGATAATTATCGATAACAAAGTTTGTTATCCAAGAAACTATAACTTCGGGCAGCCATGATTGTGAGTTTTCTGTTCTATTTTTATATATGCTTGAAATAGTTGTTGTAATTATTTCTTGATTTCTCATTTGGTATATGTTAGTTTATTTTTTCTGCTTCTTCAAGTTTCGTCCTTCTCTTTTAAGGTGTTTTTTATACAATCAATTAATCCAAATTCTTTTGAATTATTACAACTCACATGTAATGTGTGAAATTAAATTGAGTTTTCACAATGTTTCATGTGTGTTTTGAAGGTAAATCCAAGTTCAAAGTAAGAAAATGAGAATGAATGGGAGAATGTAATTTCATAATACTGATACTACATTTTGCCTACTTAGGTGTTAGTGTAATATCATCATAGACGAGGTTCATCTTTCATATATGAATTTATGTATCTTTCAGAACATTTAGTTTCATCGGATGAAATGTCCTCTCGCCCGAGTTAGTGTGATGTCCAACTTACTATACTTTAATGACTAAAAAAATTTAATTATTCACAGGAGATTTATATCTTTTAGTACATGTGGAAGATGAAGAAGTCGGGACATGTTCCATGACCTCCATAGTCATAGAAAAAGGTAAGAAAAATTACAAACTTACCTAATTTAACCGCAGTTTTTAAAAGTTCAAGTAACGCTTTGACTGCAAAATTTCTTTCTTCAACTGGATTGTTATTCATGTAGTTACTAATTAACCGATGTGCTTGAATTGTATTAACCAGTAACCTTGCATATGCAATTTAATTTCTTCGTATTCCTTTGTCCTTCTTTAGTAGTAAGATATATTGAGTTTGTGATTTACAAATTTAATGACATGCTTGACTCAAAAATAATTCAGAAGTTACTTATCAAGATGTAATATTGTATGAGAAATGAAGAGATTGTATAAGTGTCTCTTTTTTGAATTAGTTGGGTAGCTAAAAAGAAATTTTGGTACCCAATTAGTTACTCATTAGTTGTTGTACTCACAAAATCTTTGAATCCAGCTTTTCTACATAGATGCTTTGTGTATCTTAATTATTTTCTTCTGATCATTTTACTTATTTATTTGATTTTACGCTTTTTCCTTTTTGGTTTCTTTTTATCCTTTATAGAACTTGCGAAACAAGCAATGTAGGATCGTTCTAAGATTTTGACAAGTAACTTAAATTAAGGGGACGGTTTTGAGTTTCATAACATCATATGAGCATAAAAAGTGTTGTTTTTCATTTCTCACACAATAGTCATGGCTTAAATCTGCTTTTGCTCGGAGATTTCTTTTCTTTTTTAATTAACCTTATTACCGAACATTTTGGTAGGAAGCAAAAGAAAGGACGAAGGTTTTGGGTACATTCAATGAAGAAACATAACTAACAACCAAGGAGGATCATTGTAGATGAAACAAAAATTAGACCCAATTTGTCATATATTTTATTTAATGCAACGGGTAACTCTTTTGCCCTTTTTATTTGTCATGTTTTTAATGTTCCACTACTCTTATTTGTCTCATAATAGTAAACGACGAAGAGAAACAAGTAAATGTTTCCTCAAAGAACTCTTATACTATAAATCAGTGCACTGATTTTGTCTTCAAATGTTATTCAATTACCTAGCATTTTAATTTGACTACAATGTAGTTTAATTACTAAGATAAGTTTTGATTGACAAGGAACATTTGAACGAATCCATAATTTGGACGAAGTATATTTCCTGGCGTATTAAATATGTAACAAAATAAAAGCTCCAAAGTGTACTAAAGAAATCGTAGTCTTGTTTTGAACTAACATTTAACAATTTAAAAATATTTTTTACTATAAAATGTCGAATGTTAACGTAGCCTCAAAGATGAAAATACTTATTTTTCTTAGAAGGACATATGTGCTTTTCCATGGCCTTACTTTCTTTGATGTTAAGAGTGAGAATGTGGATAAACTCTATAAGAAAAGGCTTTATGCTTGAACTCTTGGAGTTGCTTGTTGAGAGTTTGCTCTTTCCCATGTCTTTCTTTGTTAGTGATCGAACCATCTCGAAAGCACTAGAATTCAAATTTGTCTTATTGACCGATTTTACACTTTGAACTCGGCAAGGCAAGGTACGACTTTTCCTAATGTTAACATTTCAATGTTGATGCCATTATATATTGGTCTCTATTGAAGATGACGTGATTATTCTACTACAAGGACCTTAATTTCTTCCTAAGTTCTTACATATTTCTAATAAAGAGTCAAGAGGAATTGGAAGTAGGTTGTTTTGGTGGCCATGTGTAACGACACTGGCCCTACACTATGAAGTATTGTTCTCTCTTAGGCCAAATCCCATCACGGATTTGTCCCTTTAGATTTTAAACCCAAAAGGCGAGCCACAATATTAGGGTCCGCTTCCTTTACTAAATAGCCCAGACTCTCCTCTCTCTTCTCGATGTGGATTTGGCTTCCAAGGGAGCTGTGTTTCTACTAGCGTTATCTCGCATCCACCCCCTTAGGGACTGTGCATCCTCGATTGAGATTTGCCCCACTATCGTACTACCCGAGAGTCGACTCGATACTACTATAACGATGTCAGTCTAACACCGTGAAGTATTGTTCGCTCTTGAGCCGGGGGTTTTCCATCACGATTTGTCCCTTTGAATTTTCAACCTAAAAGGCGCCTCACAAAAGATAGGGTCCAGCTTTCTTACTAAATAGCCCAGACTTCCTCTTTTCCGATGTGGATTTACCAAGTGAGCGTTTCTCTACTAGCACTGCCCCTGCATTCACCTTAGGACTCGGGTCCTCGCTGAGGTTTGCCCACCACCGTACCAGTCGAGAGCCCGCTCCGATACCACCGTAACGACTGACCAACATTGTAAGTATTGTCCGCTCCTGGGCCGAAGCCCATCACGGATTTGTCCCTTCGGGTTTTCAAACCTAAAAGGCGCCTCATAGTATTAGGTCTAGTTCCTACTAACAGCCGAGGACCTCCCTCACTTTTTTCGATGTGGCATTTGGCCTAAGTGAGCCAGGTTTCTCTATTAGGTTGTCCCTACACCGAGAGTTTGTCATGCCCTGCCACCCCCGGACGTAACACGCGCACTTAAAGTCACGAGTGACCCCGGGTTAACCTCGTCTATCATGCAATCGGTATTCCGAGTAAACATGCATAGTGGAAATTTGAAATAATACATAAAGGCATTAATGAAAATTAAAGACTCAACATAGAGATTCTAAATAGCCGAAAGTCCGAAATCAAGTCTCGGTCCCGGAAGCTATCTAACTCGAGGAGTTGCCGGGACAAGACCTCAACCCAACTCTAAGTCTAGCCGAAACAATAAAGAAAATTGAAATGAATAAAATGTGCCCCTCGTAGTATGAGGAGTCACACCGTTGTTGCTGATAGAGAGACCCGAACATACCGGCTAACGGTGTCGGGTCTCGAGAACTGCGGGCCGTATCATGAAATGATACAACAAAAGTATGTGTTAGTACTTTGAATGTACCGATTAAGTGAGAGAAAAATAAATAACATGAAAAGTACTAGTAACCGAATTGAAATAACATCAAATGACCAATTGAAAATACCGAAACCGATATAACTGAATATAATCGATATGGTAAAAAATGACCCCGGCTGATGGTCATAAACATGCCATAAGTCCGAAATACTCGAGTCTAAGATACCGTACTAAACTGATATGAACTAGATTGAACCGAGAATTTTGAGAATGAGCAACCGACTCAGTGGGAGTTCGTCAGAATCACATATAACCACGTGAGCTTGACGCGGAGTCCTATGTATACAATTTTACCAAGACTCAATATACCTTTGTTGTGCAGGAGAAAGGCATGCTGAACTCGGGTGATCACAAAAGTCCGAGGCCATTCAAAGCATTAATCCGTAACTGTAACCTACACCGGCAATGTAGTTTTGGAACTCCTCGGGTGCGCTAGAACCGGTCCACTGGGTGCTGTTCTACTCCACCGAAAAACCTACACCGAATCGCTAGGCCGATAGCTCAAAATCGGGGCCCAAGACCAGTCGTGGGACATATAACTCCAAGCCTCGAAATTATCGGGACTGTGACTCGGAAATGTGGTTCTAGACTGCTAGGAGTCGCTTATCTAGAAACGTTATAACCGTCTAAGAACAACTGAAATCTGAACCGTGGTCCTCGGGAAAGTCAAAGCTATTTATCTAAAGTTTCATGAATGCCTAGTGGACCAATAACCGATTTCTCGATTTCCTCGATATCTAGGAGGTACTACTAGAACCTCGAGAAATTCTATAGTCAAACTGATCAATTGACATTATTCTAGTTAACCCGATGTGCTTGCTAAAATCGATTGAGGCTGGACCGACAATTTCAGTAATACAAAGTATACAGATTTCTTCGAACAATCTGAATAGCATACATGTAATTGAGTTTTTAACACATACAATCATTATAGAAGCCCCTAACTCAAAGATGCAAACGATTCTAGATAATTCAAAGCTAAATAGATTCTAGTTTCGAATTTTTCAAAAGTTAGGGCTGACTTTCTAATTTGATGTAACAAGCATCATTTTAGTTACAACCGAAGGAAATAGCTACAATTAACATAGGATAGGATTCCACATGAAATAATCCAAGAACAATGACAATATCTTCAAATTCAACTTCAGGCTAGAACTAATAGTGAACAGAGAGGGTTTTAGGGATGCAAGGGGGAACAATCTCCTTGCTGAATTTCCATATACCTGGCGTATGAAATTCCGTGAGAATCCCCGAGAAAACCGAGAAGAATATCCAACTCGCTCCTCGCCAGTGCCAGAGAAGTCCTTACGCTCGCTCTGAGGGAGTTGAGAGGAATTGAATGGAAAGGGGCCCTCTCTAACCCTTTATTCCCTTGTACGAACTCAAAATGATGGGAATCAAGATTAAAGAGTCGGGAAAGTACTAAAATACCCCCGCAGAAAGAACTGAAAACTTCCTCGATGTCGAACAACATGCCTCGTAACGGGTCAGCTTGATCAAACAACGGTCCATTGGAAGCCCTCGTTGACTCATGTGATCTCTCAGGCCGGACTTAATGGACTCCGAGACCACGGGAGTGTCATAACGACTGCTGGGAGTACCAAACAGATCGTTGGTACTCTCATTGAAATGGGTAGGGAACGGGCCTCCACAACGGAAGATACAATGGCCGGTTGGACTATTCAATGGTCCGTCTCGTCCTCCCGTTTGACTATCGCTTCGATTAACGAGTGGCGAACAACGGCTCGCTGGGCTTCCACGCGGCCGGTCTGCTCCGCCGTTGTTTCTTGGAAGTGGTGGGTCGACTGAGCATTAATGGCTCATACAACGGCCCATTAGTGATAACCACGACCTGCTAGTGAGTCGTGGTGAGGCAAACTTTTCTGGTTTTCCTTTTGCATTTTCTTAAAGTATTTGAGTCCGGTCTAGGAAAGTTTCAAGGTGTTACAATATCTCCCCTTGGAATCATTCGAATGAAGGCTAAAAATAGGGAAGGAGCCGAAATTCTAAACCTAAACTATGAACTAATTTTTTGAGTGAGCACCGACTCCAAACTGATTTAACCGCACTAATAGAGTTGGTGCATCTAGAATATACACCGAGAATCTAAATAGAGCCGATGAGTACGGAACCGTCAAACATGCCGTAGAAAGATTTAGTACCTAGTACCGGGATCTCGAACTAGAGAGTACAAGTGAGGGTATCTGGCATCATGTCTGCTTCATCTTCCCATGTGGCTCCTTAAACTACTGATTCTCCACAAAGCTTTCACCGAAGCGATTTCTTTTATTTCTCCTGCTCACGAACCTAATGGTCAAGGATCTCAACTGAACCTCTTCGTAAGAGAGATTATACTTTATCTCCACACTGTCCAATGGCACCACCGAGGTTGATCACCAATGCACTTCTTTAGTAGGGACACATGGAAGATTGGGTACACGACTAACTCCTAAGGTAACTCCAACTCGTAAGCTACCTTACCAATCCACCTCGATCCGTAGGTCCATATATCCTGACTCGAGTTTTGGCCGTTCCCGTAAAATTCCTTAACATCATAGATGGCCTATTCTCGCGTGTTGGTTAAGAGTATTTGAAGCCATACATGCTAGAAAAGGCCCGAAAAAAGATCAACGAAATTGCCGAACTATCGCTGAAGGAGCCGTGGCGTGAGCCCCTCCGCGATGGTAACGTGTCACTGAGAGGGAGCTCTCCGCGTTGGCCTGCGGACACGTTGGCCCCGGTCTGTGCACAAACAAGTACATAAAGCCTCCACCTCTGCTTTCTTTTAATTCATTAATCACTTGATAATTTCCAAAGAGCTCTCGCGAGAGAAACAGAGGGCACATAAAATATTTATAATTTTAACATTACGCCTGCCAAACATAGTCCAAACTCAAATTAACCTCGTATACCGAGGTATTTAGCAACAGTGGGAGCATTCACAGTATTTAGTTTTGCGAAATTGACTGACAACCGTCGTGCTACGGCTAAGGTAAGTGGAATTGTTCCAAATTAGTGTCAATGTGCTCCTAGCCTTAAAGTGAGTATTTCTCCCTTCTGGACTTTTGAGAAATAGCAAGTTTTGACCGTCTTTCGATAAGCCAAAGTTTGGGCTATAAATATATCGAAAGTGAGGTTTTTCTTCCAGAATATTAGTGTATTTAGTTCTAATTGACATATATGAATGTAGTTGGAAGAAATAGCCGAGTACTAACCGAGTCATTCTGCTAGCCTGACAACCCGAGGTTAAGGTATGTAAAAACCGCTTCTTCTGCAAGTTAGTAACTTTAGCCTAGCATAATATAGTAAACTCCGTAATAGAATTCCCTGAGTTGAATATTGGTTTTGTGCAAGTTCAAGAAACCTCGTTTTTGCGTTGTTAATGTGATTCAAACCAAAGTTAGAGTTAGCCACTAAATGGCGAGTTATCATTTCGTACTCCGCATAGCCCGCATGTGTCTAGCAAGCATGTTTTAGAATAATATGACATATATTCGTAATAAAAGTTAGTACAAGAAATCAAAAAGTATGCATAGTACCCTGGCTACGTGATAGCCATACGTACTACGATATCTTGGCTACAGACAGCTGCGCCGCATAAAGATCTGATCTCGATCAAGATAAAGAAGATGAGAATTAGTATAACACAGAAGAGTTCGGGACAAGAAATCAAAATACAGATAGTATTTTTCAGCTTTAAACATGCTTGCTATATATGTGTTTGGCTGATTGTTGAGAATTTGATTGTGTCGTGAGGGTACCCTTTGAGCCGCCCGCCGCCCTTTTGGATTGGTAAATCGTGTCGCCACTCGAGCGGGTGGTATACGCCGTCACCCAAGGGGAGGCATGCCGTCCCAAAAGAGACGAAGATGGGATGAAGCTTTCCTCATATCGTCAGACAAGACATAAAGACGCTTTGCCTCGTTGTGCGCAAGCACCCAGGAATGAGCTTCTCGTATACGCTATAGCTATGATAAGACAAGAGTCCTTCCGGGACTCTGTATTACGTTATTTATATCGAGGCCATAGTCTCGAGCTGCAGGACCTGCAGGGCCCCAGAGAGGTGCCTTTAGTTAGTAGATGAGCGGAGTGACTTATTTTCTACCGGGTTTTGACCCTAGTAGAGGTATTAGATTGTTTGATTGGTTGGCACCATCCTGCTGCATGTGGGTTTGGTATTGATTCTGCTTGCTATATATATGTATTTATGTGTTATATATTAGTTAATAGAAAGTGCATCGCCACGATGACAGTACGCTCCCCGCCCTATCACAACATTAAAAGTTCGATTCAGCTACACTGTTTCTACAGATCTGGCTATTTCTGCTATTCAGAGTTGCGGTTATGTTGTTATTATTCGTATGTGTTCAAGAAGGCCAGACATGGGTCATATGTATCATAGACGAGAGGTTATCCTCGTGATTCCAAATACTTTATAGGTCATCGCTCCTCGTCATCCAAAGCCCGATATTAAGAGGTAGTTCCTTTTCTTTTGGTTGTACAAGATGGGTAGGTCGGGCCTTGACCCGACCATTTATCAAGACTACGAGGCTTGCGCATTGTATATATACATCTCCCCAGGGTTAGTTGTGTTTGTCAGTGTGAGGTCAGTGCGTTTTATTTAGTTGTTTAGCATTTCGATTGTGTTGGCCGGTGGGGCCATAATATGATAGTAGTGGTGACCTTGCCGGTCACGTAGTTGTGGCCAAAGATTCTTTATGTCGAGTTACAGATGACTAGAAAACATGGTGCAGCCTTGTCGACCAAGTATAGGTTCCCTTATAAGTATGTTTCGGTTAGCTGGAAATATTTACAGTGGCTATAGGCCTGGCCGCCTGAGGTCAGATGACAAATGCTATATAGCCCGTTGCTCTTTGTAAATCCGAGATAGAGCTAGCCGGCACCAAACGTGCTTAGGCTCACCTCGCTAGTAGTCCAGTCCTTCTAGGGCAACAGTGCCGCCATAATTTCCTGCTGGCGACAAACTTGGTATCGAAAGGTGTCGTGTCCCAGTGGAGTTCTCAAGCCGTGCTAAGTAGAATCTAATCTATGGATGTGTTGTGCACCACATACTATAGGCAGGAGGTCATGAGGCATGATAGGATGGTTACTCTTCCTTCTCATTTAGTCGTGCCATAGAGTCGGCATGAGATAGGGTTGAGTCCCTAAAACTTATAGTCATATTCTTGTCTATAGATAAAAATGGCAGCATCAAATGGACAATTCTCATACCGGTAGAAGATTAGATAAAGAGCAGAGAAGGCACCAAAGTAGATGCCTTAGTTTCATTCGCAGTCGCCCGATTCCGAGGCGATATAGAGGTTTCATCACAAACTCCCTCTGCCAGCCCTCACATCAAGAGCCATTTGGCACAACACCACCTCCGATAGCTCTTGTACCGTCGCCATCAGATCAGGAAGATCGCGTGAAGGCGCTGGGTTATGTTGGCACAAATGATGGCTACGCCACCAGAGTGCCAGAGCCATCGTGGGTCGTGTAGTTCGAGGTCGTGGGAGTTTTTGGCACCGGGTCCCACAGCTCACAGGTCGATCGTGCGTGAGGACCTCAGATTTCTAGATCAGATGCGCAGAATTTTCCGGGTTATGCATGTGACCCCTGGGCGTAATCGCCGAGATGGCGTGAGCCTGCTATGGACATAGCCGTATTATGGTACGAGAGTTGGGAAAGGTCTCTAGGGAGAGATGTTGCCCTCCTCGACTCCGGTCCAAATTTCTCTGAGGCCTTCCCCGACCGTTACTTACCACGAGAGATCCGGGCAGTCTTGATGGATCGCTTGCATTTGGAGCAGGGCGAGGAGCTTACGAGAATATGCTTTTACGCTTGACTCCTTAGCCCGCTATGCTCCTTTGTGGACACTATGTCAGCCTGTGAGTTCACAGTTTACATGGGTCCGAACCCGTAATACATTGAGGCATGCATGACGGCTACGTTACGAGAAATATGGATATTGCTCCCGCACAGCCTTCGCCCGCCATTGAGGGCCTTAGACAATGCAAGAATGGGTGGTGAGATGCATAAACCGTAGAACAACGCCTACAGAGACTGCATCGATGAAATGCAGGGAGGTTCGTGAGAGGACCCAGGGGCCTCGATTGTACGACGTACCCCTAGACCCCCACCTCCACCACGTCGCGCAGCAATGGTAGATTTGTTCGTCGAGGGCGCCGAGTCCGGTGGCGCGCTTCGAACAGTAGATTCCCACAACAGAGAAGGGAGAGTAGAGCAGATTCACACCCCCTACCCTGCCCTAATTGCAACCAACCTCATACCGTGAGCTTGTAGATATGGCTCGTGATGTTATATATGCGACAGAGGGGCACCGGATGAGAGATTGTCCGCCAAAAGGGACAAGAGAGCAAAGATAGTCAGATGTGTGGATCCGCAGGTGTAAGAGAGCTCCGGAAGAATTTCTTGAAGCAGGGCGTAGGCCTCGTGTTCAAGCAGTAGAGGCCGCAGGTAGATCAGATTTCTCCGGGGCCTCGTGTACTGCTCAAACCGGGCATCTATGCACTACCAAAGAGACAGACTGAAATTCCGAATGTGGTAACAGGTATGATGAACATTTGATCTCATCCTTCTTATGTGATAGATCCAGGATCCAATTTGTCATATATTACCCCAATTGTGGCTCAAAAGTTTAATGTTCGCACCAGTTGCCATAGCCCTTTCGCATCCACACCCGCTCTAAGTGACTCTATTATAGCTAGCAGAATTTATCGAGGGTGTACGTGAGAGGTTGCCAATCGCCGTACTACAAAGTAGATCTCGTAGAGTTAGACATGATTGATTTCGATGCCATTATGGGGTATGGGTCATTAGTGCCGTTATGCCAACGTAGAATATTGACCAAGACGGTCCGATTCCTACCTTCCTGTAGGGGAGGCAACAGAGTGGAAAGGCAAAGACAGCTACGCCAAAAGGTAGGTTTATTTCCTACCTTAAGGCAAGAAAATTGATAGCTAAGGGATGTATTTACCACTCCAGTCGTGGTTCAGATGTTCGCAGAGTCTCCGATACACCCGCCGTTCCTATGGTGAACGAATTGTCGATGTATTTCCGCATTTGTTACCCGTATTCTCCTTAAAGGAGATAGATGGGTAATTGACTTTATACCGTGCACTCAAATTTCATATCAATTCCTCCTTATCGTATGGCTCCCCGTGGTAACTCGGTAGAGTTAAAGGAGCAAAGCTTGAAAGATTTGCTAGATAAGGGTTTTATCGTGCCGAGTACTTCACCGTGGGTGCGCCGCCTCTATTTGTGAGAAAGAAAGATGGCTCGCTCCGTATGTGCATAGCTACCTAATAACCGAATAAAGTTACAAAAGAAAGAATAAGTATCCGCTTCCTGTAATAGATGATTTGTTTGATCGGGCTATAGGGCCCGTATATTTCTCCAAGATTGACTTACGGTCCGGATATCATCAGTTCGAGTTTGTGAAAGAGACATTCCCAAAACGGCCTTCAGATCCGAGCATGACACTTTGAATTCCTAGTTATGTCCTTTGGGTTGACGAATGCCCCAAGAATATTTATGGACCCGATGAACAGCACCTTCGCACGTACTGACCTATTCGTGATAGTATTTATTGATGACATTCTGGGTGTATTCTTGCCTGGAGGTAGACCACCGTGACACATTTATGGACAAAGGTCTGCATTCTTAGGGACCGCCAGCTATATGCCAAGTTCTCCAAGTGTGAATTCTCGCTCAACTCGCAGCCTTTTGGGGCATATTGTGTCGGATGTCATATACATGGACACGCGTAAAATAGCAAAGAAGCAAAAACATGGCCTAGGCCTGCCCACTCCGATCGAAGTCCGTGAAGCTCGGGGTTAGCGGGATACATGTGATTTGTTGAGGGATTCTTACTATAGCGGCACCTTCCGACTAAGCCGACGCAGAAAGCAAGAAAGTTTCAGTGACAGAGGCATGGGAGCAGCTTCCAGGAATTAAAAGACGATCAACCTCCGCCCCAAAGTGTTAGCATTGCCGAAGGTACAAAAGGTTATTCTGTATTTCACGCTTAGGCGTTGGGTTGGGTTGTGTGTTGATGCATGGTAAGGTTATTGCGTATGCTTCCGCATGTACTCGAGGAAACAGAAAAGAATATCTACTCACGACCTGGAGTTAGCCAAGGATCCACGCCTTAAAAATATGGAGACATTACTTGTATGGCGTCCATGTGGATATTTTCACAACATCATAAGAGCCACGTATATCTTCACTCGAGGGAGTTGAATCTACACGCCGTCGCTGGTTGGAGTTATTAAAAGAGTATGACGTGGATATTCTCGTATCATCCCGGGAAAAGCTAACGTAGTAAGCAGTATGCTCACTGTGAAATCCATGGGAAGTTTGGCGTATTTGTACCGAGCAAATGTGGAGTTGGTCGTAGAGATAACATCATGAGCTGCTGAGCTGCTCGCGGTAGTAGAAACAGAGGACAACAAGAGCAAGAATTCATGTAACACCGCAGCGTCACCATTAGTTGTGGAAGTAAAAGAACCACAATATGAGGATCCTGATTTGGTCCAGCCTAAGGACAAAATCAGCTAGGGAAAGCGCCTGCATTTTAGATAACCGAGGATGAAGTGTCACGATGTAAAGGCCGCCTTTGTGTTCCGTATATTTCCTGTGGCTCCGCGCATTATGAATGAGGTACATTACGCCGCCTATTCTCTCCACCCCAAATACAACAAAATGTACCATGATATCAAGGAGAACTACTGTGGCTGTATGAAAAGAGAAATTGTCAATTTGTAGCCCAAATTGTCCTAACTCACAATGTAGTTACAACATCAAACTGAAGTGGAGCAACTCAGACATAGTTGTGCCTCTTCGAAATGGGAAGCAGTGAACATGGATTTTGTAGCGATTACCCCATGCCGACATAGGCATGATTCCATTTGGGTTATAGTTGATGCATCGACGAATCACTTCATTTCCCCGCCGTGTTGAAAGCTACTTTTCTCGGGGCCGAGGATTATGCCGAATTGTATATCGTAGAAATAGTTAGATTACATGGAGTGCCGCATTCTATTATTTCTGCACAGAGGATACGCCATGTGCCTAGATTTTGCGCCGTTTCGTAGAGGTCTCCTGAAACGCGTATTAATTTGAGCACAAATATTCCACCGCATGTATTTGACAGTTGAACGCACTATTCGCACACAGGACATGCTGCTGTGCGTGTGTGCTAGATTTTGAGGTAGTCGGGTTGAGCATTTGCCGTTAATTGAGTTTGCTTATAATAGCTTACTACTCGCCTATCCGTATGGCGCCTTTGAAGCATTGCATGTGCTAAATGCATCGCCGGCCAGCCGGGTTTGAAGTGGGAGAGTCCGCATTAATTGGGCCAGACATCATTCAATGCTTAGAGGAAAAGGTGAAGCTATTAGAGAACGCTCTTACCGACCGCTACGTAGCCGCCGTAAATCATATATGCAGATGTGCGGCAGAGACTGGAATTTGATGGAATGACCGGGTATTTCGGCTGTATCTCCGTGAAAGGGGTGATGAGATCCAGTAAAAAGGTGTTCTACCCGAGATTTGTTGGGCCTTATCGTATCTGAAGTGGTAGGCCGAGTGGCATATGAGTTGAACTTGCTCCTAATTAGAATCCGTTCATCCGGGTCTTTCATGTATCTATGCTAAGGAAATGCGTATGAGACCCATCTAGAGCAGGTCCTGTACCAGATATCCAGTTACTAAGAGCCGGTCTATGAAGAGGTTCCAAGAAGCATCTTAGATGCATGCATTCGTAGATTGAGAACCAAAGATATTATGGCTCACAAAGTACCGTGGCGTAACAAGAATCGAGAGGAGATGACTTGGGAGTATGAGGAATATATGAAAACCGATATCCTCACTTATTCCAAGCATAGTCAATCAAGAGGAACATGATCGCTGTTGTTATTTTGCTACGTTGCCTTATAGCATATATATGAAATGATCGATCTAATCTATCATGTGAATACTATATATTGTGTAGAAAATTGTAGAGAGGGTGGATGGACTTTTCTCACATTTCGTGCTTTTGGGATAGTCCATATTATAGGGAAACCGCCGAAATTTTTCTAGAAATGTTGGAGTGTTGAGAAATCCTAGAGATAGTTTACATTCGAGGACGAAATGTTCTTGGGGAGAATGTTACACTCAGTAAATTCCCAACACATAGATGGCCTATTCGCGTAAGTTGGTTAAGAGTATTTGGAAGCCATACATGCTAGAAAAAGGCCCTGAAAAGACCTGGACGAGAAATCTCCGTCGAACCATCGCGAAGGAGCCGCGTGCAGCCTCCGCGATGGCAACGTGTCATGGAGAGGGAGCTCCACGTTGGCTCCATGACACGTTGGCCCCGTCCAGCACAAGTACATAAAGCCCCCACCTTGGTTTAATTCACTAATCACTTGATAATTTCCGCAGAGCTCACGAGAGAAATAGAGGGCACGTAAAATATTTATAATTTTCGAACATTACGCCAAACGTAGTCCAAACTCAAATTAACCTCAGATACCGAGGTATTTAGCTAGGAGCATTCCTTGGCTGATTTAGTTTCGTGAAATTCTACGACAAATCGTCGTGCTACCGGGCTAAGGTAAGTGGAATTGCTCCAAATTAATGTCAATTTGCTCCTAGCCTTAAAGTTGAGTATTTCTCCCTTCTAGACTTTTGAGAAATAACAAATTTTTGACCGTCTTTCGATAAGCCAAAGTTTGGGCTATAAATATATCGAAAGTGAGGTTTTTTCTTCCTTAATATTAGTGTATTTAGTTCTAATTGACATATATGTGAATGAAGGAAGAAATAGCCGGAGTACCGATCGAGCTTCGTCTCTGTTAGTCGGATAACCCGAGGTTAAGGTATGTAAAGCGTTCTTCGGCAAGTTAGTAACTTTAGCTCTAGTACATTACAAGAACTCCGGTGAATAGAATTCCTGAGTTGAATATTGAGTTTTGTGCAAATCTCGCAAACAACGTTTTGCGTTGTTATATCGTATCTGCATCCAAAGTTAGAAAAGCAGCCGCCAAATGGCGAGTTATCATTTCTACTCAAGTGATAGCCCAAGATGTGTCTAGCAAGCATGTTTTAGAATAATATGACATATATTTAGAATAAAAGTTAGTACGTAAATCATGGGTGACAAGATAGTAACTTGGCTACAAAGATAGCCATACGTACGCATCTATATCTTGGCTACGTATAACCATACAAATAGATAGTATCTTACGCGTATTAGCTATGCAATGATAAAAGATCTCGCATTCGGATAGAAGATGAGAATTAGTATAACACGGAAGAGTTCAGACAAGAAATCGAATACGTATAGTATTTTCTTGTGCTTAAACATGCTTGCTATATATGTGTTTATGGTTGATTGTTGAGACTTGATTGTGTCGTGAGGGTACCCTTTTGAGCGCTCCGCCGCCCGGGCTGGTAACTCCAGGTTTTCCACCGAGCTGGTGGGTATACGTCACCCAAGGAGTGGCATGCCATCCCCCAAAGAGGGACGAAGATGGGATGAAACTTTCCCCATATCGTGTCATCAAGACATAAGATGTAGCTTGCTCCCCGTTGTGCGCAAGTGCCCAGGAACGTATTTCGTATACAAGCATAAAGCAGATAGCTAGCATGTATCCTCCTGACTGCATACGTTTATTTATATCGGGAGGCCATAGCCCGAGCCTGAGACCCGGGCCCAGAGGTGCTCGTAGTTGCAGGAGCGAGGACTTATTTTCTACTGTTTTGACCCGTGTAGGGGTATATAGATTGTTTGATTGGTTGGCACCATCCGGCTTGCATGTGGGTTGGTATTGGTTCTTGCTTGCTATATATATATATATATATATATATATGTATTTATGTGTTATATATTAGTTAATAGAAAGCATCACCCACGATGACAGTACGTCCGCCCTATCACAAAGATGTAAAAGTCTGATCTGTGTTTCATCGCTCTACAGATTTAGTTATTTACTATTCGTAGTTGCTAGTTATGTTGTTATTATTCGATGTTCAGTTGCTTTGCTTACTCGATATCATGAGGCTCACGCCCGTTGGGAGCCAGATTACTTGCCTCGTGTGTACTCATTGATGAGGAGGCGATCCCTCGTGGATTCAAATGCATGAGTAGAGTCACGCCCCGTCATCCGGAGCCTCGATATTCGCAGGTGTAGTTCCTTTTCTTTTTTGTTGTACAAGATTGGGTAGGTCGAGGCCCCGTCCTCCATTTTAGACGCAAGACTATAGAGGCTTGCGTGATTGTATATATCCATCTCCCGCAGTTGGGGTTGTGCCGGGTCGTGGTGAGGCCGTGCGTTTTGTTTAGTTGTTTAGCATTTCTGATTGTGTTGGTTCAGGTGGGGCCATAACTGATAGTAGTGCTGACATTGCCGGTCACGTAGTTGTACAAGATTCCTTATGTTGAGTTACAGATAATTCAGACAGCATGGTGGTCTTGTCGCCCGCATAGGTTCCCTTATAAGTATTACAGCCTGGGTTAGCCGAAATATTTACAGTGGCTATAGGCCCAAGCCGACTGAGGCTGTATTTACACTCGTTATATAGCCCGTTATTTCCAGTAAATCCGAGATAGAGCTAGCCTGGGCACCGTACGAAGCTTAGGCTCAAATTAGCTATGGGCCCGTATCCTTCTAGGGCACCAAAAGGGCCATAGCCTCTAAGGCGGCATGACATTTCCTTCTTCCCAAAACCTCATAACCCTTTCATGGGTCAAATTTTTAGATAAACCCAATCATCCACAAAGGAACTCCAATTCTCTTCTTCTCATATCTCGTGATAAGATTTTAACGGCTCGAGTCGTTTTCAATCTCTTGATGAAGGTAACTTCGCATAGCTTCATGAATCGAGTCTGCCCTATCACTAAGCCTTCGGGCCAACCTCAAATCACCCTATAGGGGATCTACACCGTCTACCATAAAAAACGCCCAAATGGGGCCATCCGAATGCTAGAGTGATAGCTTTTATTATCAGCAAACTCAAATAAGAGGAAAATTGTCATCCCAATTACCCTTAAAATTGATTGCAATACGCTCTTAGCATATCTCTAAGGTCTGAATAGTCCGCTCATCTTGTCCATCTGCTTGTGAGTAAAAAGTTGTACCGAGCTTGACCTAGGTATCAAGTCCTTTTCTGAAAAGATCAAAGTGAGAGGTGAATTGGGTACCGTCTGAATAATGGACAAGGGCACCCCATGATGTCCGACACTCTTTAATATAAAGTCTAGTATAGTCCCACTGAATCTATGGTTTTAACCGGAGAAATGTGCCGACTAGTCATCTAGTCCACTACTACCCAGATAGAGTCATGTGCTGTCACTAGTACGAGGTAGACCCATAACGAAGTCCATGTTTACTTCTTCCCACTTCCATGTGGGTATAGATCGATATCCCGAGTCATACCTCTCGGCCCTCGGTGTTCCACCTTACTTATCAAGCGCCTGTGATCTTAGCTACAAACTCAAAGAATATCTATTTTCATGTCGCTTCCACTAGTAACATCCCGTAAATCACGGTACATCTTAGTAGCACCAGGGTGAATGGAATATCTAGAACTATGCACTTCAGCCAATATCTCATGGTCTTTAACTCACCGACCTTCTGACACATAATCTACCCGGTAACGAAGCCACCATCTCCCCTTTGTAGAAAGCTTCTATTTCTTTTTCGAGAACTACTCTTCATCTAAAGTAAGATGGGATCTTCATCCTGTCTCGGACTTAACCTCCACAACTAAAGAGAGGAATCACCCGCTCTCGTACACACTACACCACCCTCACTGAATCCACCAATCAGACTCCCAATTGGGCTAGCATGTGAATATATCTAGCCAACTCCTTTGCCTTCTTCTACATGAGCCACACCGCCCATAGACACCTACTTAGGCATCACCACCACATTGGCCTTGGCCCTAGTAGATAGCACACTTATGTTGTAGTCTTAAGAGTTCCACCGCCATGACGAAGATTTAGGTCCTTCTACTGAACACATACTAAAGACTCTGTGATCCGGTAGTCACATCCTCGTGAGCTCCATATAAGTAATGCCTTAATATTTTAGCGCAAAATACCACCACCGCCACACTCCAAGTCATGAGTTGGATAATTCTTCTCATGAACTTTGAGTTGTCTCGAGGCGTAGGCTATCACTTTGCTTCACCGCACGTAACGCAACCGAGTCCAACTCTCAAGTATCGCAATAAACAACCAACGACTGCTCCTTCCTCGGCAAGGTCAAAAATGGAGTTGCAGTTGAGTCGAGTCTTCGAACCCTTAAACTCTTCACACACTTGTTCGACCACTGAAATTTCACCTTCTTTTGAGTTAACTTAGTCATAGGAGATGCTATAGAAGAGAAACCTTCCACAAAACCGGGTTGGTAATAGCCAACTAAGCTCAGAAACTCCTTATTTTCGCAGGGAGAGGCTGGTCTCGCGCCAATCCTTCACCGTCGCTATTTTATGAGAGTCTACTTTTATTCTCTTCACCTAATGACCACATGACGAAGAAAGTCACGTACTTTAACCAAAAATTCGCACCTGTCGAATTTGGCAACAATGGGCGGTCCCCGAGTATTTGAAGCACTACCCTTAGGTGACTCTACGCTTTCTCATTTTTCTAGAGTATACCAGAATGTCATCTATAAATACAATGATGAACATATCCAAATACCGCTTTTGAAGACTTTGCTCATCAGTCCATAAGGCTGTAGGGGCGTTTGTGAATCCAATGGACATCACCACAAACTCGTAGTGACCATACCGAGTTCGAATGCTATTTTCGGTATGCTGCACTCTCCGACCCTTAACCGGTGGTATCCCGACTCCGAGATCGATCTTGAGAAACAATTGATCCCCGGTTGGCTCTAATGTGTCATCAATTCTAGGTAAGGGATATCTGCTCTTGATTGTGACTTGTTCACTTGATGGTAATCTATGCACATTCTAAGGGTACCGTCTTCTTCGCAAGAATAGAATCGGAGCACCCCAGGAGAGATGTTGAGTTTGATAAAACCCTTGGCAAGAAGATATCCTAGCGCTCCTTCAACTCCTTAAGCTCAATCGGAGCCATTCTATAAGGAGGGATGGAGATGGGCCGAGCATCCGGGAGGAGGTCTGTTCAAGTCTGGCTTCATTCAGGGGAACCTCGAAGATCTTCAGAAATACATCCGAGAACTCACATAAATCGAAACCGACCGAATTGCTAAAGTCTCGTAGTTGGAACTTGACCCGAAATCCGTATGATATAGACATCCTTTGGAAAATGAGTTTCTCGGGCCTTAAGGTAGGAAATAAACCTACTCCTTAGCGCCTAAGCCGGCCGACCATTTTAACACCGGCTCATTTGGAAACTGAACTTGACAACTCTAGTTCTACAAACAAATAAGACATAGCAGAGTAAACTAAATTCATGTAAAAGGCAAATGGAATAAGGTCGACGTCGACCATGTATAGCTCTTCTAGATCGGGCGGATTGGACGTTGTCTCAGAAAGAGATCGGGTAGCTTATACACCACTAGCTTGAACCCACTGGCCAACGGTGAGACCGAGAACTACTTCGAGAGGGATTTTGGATCGACACGAATCCGTATCAGAATGTAGGGAGTTACGAATGAAAGATTGGCTCCCGGATCTAGGAGGGAATACATGTCTAGATGGAAGAGACGTAGAATACCATATCGTGTGAGCTCGACCCTACGAGAAGATAGAGCATAGAAATGATTCTCGCGCTAACCGCCATCTCGCATTCCAGCGCTGGCTCCGCCGAGCCGGTCGACCTACGGGAGCTACCAGAGGTAGTGGATTGTGATCTTCCCCGTCCCGCCGACATTCCTTAATTCGATGCCCGAGCTGTCCACAACAAAACAACCATCCTTGCCCCGTAGACACTCTCCGTGATGATTCTTGCCGCACTTGGGGCAAATTGATACCTGCTCGTATTGTGAGCTCGAGACCAGTGCCGATGACCCACCCTCCGACCAAGGGACCAAAAGGTTGGGACGCCGATCGCTAGGTGTTGGGGCTCTCCGCTCGATGTCATTGTGGGAGGTTACCACCGCTAGATCTTTGATGGCCGAAATGTGAATGGCCGCCCTGCCCACTTGTTCTTTCTCTCCATATCCTACAACTTTTCAAATTTCAATTTGTTGGGCATAAATTACCAATCGTGCTAGAAAGGTCCATGTCTCATCAACATCAAGTGGCCCCGCACTCCTTGAGGACCATTAGATGCTCCATTAATGACCCAAAGA
Organism: Datura stramonium; assembly: GCA_018107945.1. Classification (NCBI taxonomy): domain Eukaryota; kingdom Viridiplantae; phylum Streptophyta; class Magnoliopsida; order Solanales; family Solanaceae; genus Datura; species Datura stramonium. The sequence goes on along the minus strand of JACEIK010004174.1, from coordinate 64,242 downwards.
TGCTGAGCTCCTAGCTCGGCTACCATTTTGGAGCATACTAGTGGATAGCTTGGTAAACTCTAGAGCATACTTTCCACTGCCTTGTTGCCCCGTCGCAAGTTCATAACTCGCCATCTTCACCTCCCTCACTCCCGAGGAAAACCTATCCAAGAAAGCCGTGTGGAACTCTTCCCACTCCACTAGTCCTTACTTCCGTTGGCCGTCCTCCTTCCACCGTCATACCAAACCTCGCTACCCCCTTAAGCCGGTAGTAGGCAAACTGTCACACTCTGAGGAGCCGACACCCATATGGGTCATCTTCCCGACTTCATCTACAAACTCTTAGGGGTCCTCCCCTCGCTTTTAGATCCCCGAAAGATGAAGGTTCATACGGGTGAAGTCCCGCACCTCGCTACCGTCAGGACCCGTTCATGTTCACCGGCACGACTCGCCGATTCACTCGATTGGTCACCGTTCTGGGGGCTAAGAACTATATGGACACTCTAAATCCCATAATAGAAACCGAATCATCTTGAGAAGTCATTGGTTGGTGGGATAGGTCTATTGGAGTTACCTACTCTTCCATTACTCAGAACCGGGAGGCATGGTTCACTAAATAAATAGAGCACAAGTTAGAAAAAGCATTTCCGGAATTGAACTTTAACGCACGATAAGGAGCATGAACAAAAGAGAGTTTTCCTAATAACATCTTACAACCTCTCAGTCATAAGTGTGGCACACTTCACACTCATGAAAAGACTCTACTCAATGCGGTTTTCAGACTTTCCGAGGATACGCTAAATCTATGGCTCATATCAAGTTTGTCACACCCCGAGCCTACACCCCGGACGTAACACGGTACTTGAAGTCACGGTGACCCAGTCAACCCCCCGCTCTATCATGCACTGCATGCCTGAAAACATGCACAACGGAAATTTGTGCCAATACATAAAGCATTAATGAAAAAACTAAAGACTGAACACAAAGATTCTAAATAGATGAAAGTTTGAAATCAAGTCTTGTATGAAAGCCATCTAACTGGCGGTTGCCGACAAGCCCCCCGCCTACTTCTAAGTCTAGATGAAAATAAAGAAAATCGAAATGAATAAAATGTGCCCTGAATGTGAGGACTCACACCGCCGGGGCCGATAGAGAGACCCGAACGTAATTGGCTAATGGTGTTGGGTCCAGAGCCTCGTGGTCAGATGATACAACATAAAGTATGCGCGCACTTTGAATGTACCGAGTAAGGAGAGAAACATAAATAACATGAAAGTACTAGTAATCGAACCGAAATTACATGAAATGACCAATTGAAAATATTGAAACTGATATAACCGGAATATAACTGATATGGTAAAATGACTCGCTTCGATGGTCATAAACATGTCCTAAGTCTCAAATATCGAGTCCGAGATACTCGTACTAAACTGATCTGAATTGACTGAATCGAGAATTCCCGAGAATGAGCTAAACCACTAGTGGGAGAGTTCAGAATCGAGGCTGGCACCAGCTGAGCTGATGGAGTCCGATGTATACCCCATCGAGAGGGCCAAATATACCTTGCTAGGGTATAAAGGTATGAACTGGGTGAGATCACAAAGTCTCGGGGCTATTCAAAGCAATAATATGTAATCAGAATCTATGCTAGCAACGAAGTTTTGGGAACCTCGCAAGCCGGAACCCCATTCACTTGGTGCTAAGTCCTACTCCCATTGGAAAACCTATACCGAATCGGCTAGATTACAACTCAAAACCGGGGTCCAAGACTAGTCGTGTGGACATATAACCCATAAGTACTCCTGAGAGTCTTATCGACTCGTATTCAAACCGGTTCTTAGACCGGCCGGTCACATCTGAGACATGTGCGTCGTAACCGTCTAAGAACTATTTGTAAATCAACTAGGGTCCTGGGGCAAGTCAAAGCTATATATCTAAAATGTCATAACTCGCATAGTGACCAATAACCGGAAGTTCTCGATTCTAATATCTAGAAATTATCTGGAACTTTGAATTCTATAGTCAAACTTATCAACCGACATTATTCTTTTAACCCAAGTGTTTGCTAAAATTCGATTGAGGCCGGACCGTCAATTCGAAAAAGTAATACAAAGTATGCGTACTTTCTCGATCGAATCAATAACATACATGTAATCGAGTTTTTAAACACATACAATCATCATAGAATCTCCTAACTCTGAAAGATGCAAGCAAATTCTCAAGAATTCAAAGCTTAAATAGAATTCTAGTTTCTGACTTTTCAAAAGTTAGGTCTGACTTTCTAATTTGATGGAACAAGCATCATTTTAGTTACAAACTAGAGGAAATTAGCTAAAATTAACATAGGATAGGAATCTACATGAAATAATCCAAGAACAATGACAATATCTTCAAATTTGTAACCTCGTGGACTAGAACCTGATAGTGAATAGAGAGAGGTTTCTTAGGGACGAATGGGGGAACAATTGCGAGAGAAGGTTTTAAAAATAGACATGCTTGAAAGGCATACATAACTCAAATCCACTAAAAATTCTCCTAATCATGATTTCCAATATTCAATCATAGCTCTCTTTGAAGATTCCTAAAATATTCTTCTCCAATTAATGTTTGTACAATCACTAATCTATAGGTGAACATCAAATTCGTAGCTACTATTCTATTCCTAAAGAACAATTCTACAAACCTTTAGATCTGATCTCCACTGTTGAAATTTAATATCTATATGTCATGAATACTTAGTTAAAATTTGAGCTAGATCTAATGGTTAACTTAGCAAAAACGCCAATTCAAAAGATGGATGGTTGAGGAAAAATCTAACGTAAAAATTCTAGGTTTTGCCACTAAATGAAGTGCATCTAAATCATTCATATTTCATGTTTATAAAGACAATTAAATATTTAAAATATAATAAAACTCCACATAATCCATTACTATGTGAAGGGCCTTTTCGTGAGAAATCCCAAAGCTTCATCTCAATTGGTGTTAAATGATGATCTAACAATATACAATAATTATTTGTTATTAATCTAGAGTTAATTTGATGTAATCGGTTAATAGTATTAGTGTAAAACTCATGTTAGAAATTGAGAGAAGATTCTAGTTGAAACCATTATACAAGACGTGTTATATATATATATATATATATATATATATATATATATATATATATATATATATATATATATATTTATAGGTTATCATAAAGTCTTGAGCTTTAAAATCAAATCCTATGCAAACGTAACTTTATTTTATATGTATTTGTAAATTACCATAACTAGGTGTACAAAACTCAGCGTTTCAATTGAACTTATATGGTCGTAAAGGTATTTCAAAGGACTACACTTTAGATTTTTGCATATTCGTTATTGATTTGTGATTATACTGCTTGGAGTCGCATCCTAAAAGTTGATCCTACTAATTTCGTGAATTTCTATTGACATTTAAAGTCAAACTTAGATTCTTTAAATCTTTTAACTCAAATCTTTGTACACTTAGTGTGCATTCAAATACAAATTTTAACATTAGTTTACCCCAAAAATCTATCATGATTGGCCCAATCCACATGAATTTAATGAGTTCAAATCTAACTCAATTTGGCGAGTATTACATTATTTGAGATTCTTGATCTTATCTTAATCTTATCAAGAAATGATCATTCATGTGAGTAATTCCATTATTTGAGATTCTTGATCTTTAGGTACTTTTGAACATTGTGGATTTCCTAGTCATAAAACATCTTGGTGAAGTATAACTACCATTTGGGCATGAGACATAGTTAAGTGTGAAAGACACAGAGATCGTGACAAGAAAGTATAGTAAACTTCAATAACAATAGATGCAACAACTAAGCGTTTCATGAACTTATATTGTTACTTACATGGCATCATGAGTTTCAAGACCTATTATGGCTCTAATAATAGTCACATGATGAGGGGAAATACATTAGGAGATACATAGATATGAACAATACATCACTCATAAAATGTTATCATAATGTACTTTCAAATGGTCCTCGCTTCCATTGTGAGTACTATCAACTTATCAAAATACAAAGATCATCATCAGTAACTTTTTTACTTCTTCCTTACCTTTCCATGTTTACAACGTTGATCCTTAAGACATTACTATCAATGTCGCTATTTCGGTTCTAAAACCTTCAAACTTTTCCCCTCTTAACATAATTTTAGAGGAATCACCTTATCGTGAGTATCTCATAGTAGTCCTTACAAACAAGAATTGGACAAGCTTTGTTACCCTTTAGGTTTTCAACTCTATTCTTATATAAGTCCTTCTTTCATCCAACTCATTAAATCATGCCAAATACCGGGCCTTTTCGATGTTCAAACTAATCCATTGAAATCTATTTTCCTATTCATATTGACTTTATGTAAAATTATTTCATCGCTTAGTATGGCAGTTTGTTGAACAATATTCCATGTGAATTCTCCATTAGACTCTTTGGAGAGAAATCATCCTGCTATGAATTGTTTAGGTAGTTAAACTTAACCGGAGGATTTTAAAATCCTGACTTATTTAACCGAGAGTTTTTTCTTGAATTAGGGAACTAAACCTTTATAAACCCATCCATTTCTCTTAGTAATTCAATGGCAACACTTTCATCACTTTACGAAATTCATAGGCCTATTGTTCACTCCTTCCATAGACTCATATTTTTAATATACTAGGCAAACATCCGCGTGGTAATCTATATTCCTATAGTACTTACTTCATTGCTTAACATAATTCCAAGATTCCAACTCTTAGTCTTCCTAGTTCTTTTCTTCCTCAACCATTTGGTGCCGACGCACAATCCTTAAGTGACGCTTCTTTTCAAGTTATTTCTATGCTAAACTTTTTCATAAGTTAAATGTCATAAGAATCACAAACATTTAAGCTCTTATTTGTATTCCATTCTAAGCTTTCACCTACTTCTGACTTACAAGATCAAGCTTATTAGCAACAACTTTATGACTTGTTTATGCATCTAGATAAAGCTCATTTTGTTATGAAAACTCGTCTTTTAACTTACTTCTATTAACCATTATATTGGTGTTCTCCCACTTCTAATTGAAAGTTATTCATGTCACAATCGGGGAGGACAATTCTTTAATACTAAAATGCATTTACTAAATCTTATAATCGGGATAGCTGTTATAATATCCTTAGTTATCTTAACTTTATCTCGCATATTTCAAACATTCCATGGCTTTATAACAAAAAAGAACTTGCTATGATCTTTAGCTTTATTGTAATAAAATACCACTATTCCAAGCTTTCAATAGTTTGGATTGTGTTTCTCACCTTAGCTCAACTCTTCTTCATCTGAATATAAGTTGGAAATTTATGATTCTGTAAATGTGTGAAATTTTCATAGCTGCTAACATCGTGTCTTTAAGATGAATATTACAATTATAGACTCAAATTTATGAGTCAAAGAGCCCTGCTTAAACTTCTCTAGCTCTCTAGAGACTTGTACCATAATCTTGTTGAGTTGCATCAAAACACCGCATAATCCATCTTCAAGGTGTTACATTACATAATATGTCTTCCATTTCCTCCTCGATGCATTAGGGGTAATAACTAAGGTGCAAACTATAGGTGGGAAATGGGATGGTTGGGCTAAATTCTGAGCGGGTCAAAAAGAGCCGAGTTAATGACCCGCCTAAAAGTTACTTGGGCTAAATGGGCTAAAATGATCATAATGCAATTGCCTAATTCTAATTAAGTTTTAATCGCTTTATTTATTCTTTTATAATCTTTTGATAACTTATAAAATTTATATTTTTCTTTATTATGACTAAATATAACATATAAAATAAAATAAAATATCTTTTTAAAAATATTTTGGTAAAATTTCTCATGAATCAATTTGGACTAGATATTAACCCAAACTTTGATGAATTATAATTAGTTGGGCTATTGACTGATCTAATAAATGATCGGGTCAATTATTAGCTCAAACTTGAACAAGTTGAGAAAATTATAATCTCATAGCTGATTTTGCCACCTCTAGTGCAAACCTATCCTTAATTTCCTAAACCTTGTTCACATTCTACTGTCCTGTTGGAACTGAATTATTTCATAGTTCAGCCCCATTAGTGATGTAGAAAATAGGGATAAAACTTTCCATATGTCTTTGATAGTAAAGCTTCTGTTAGGCCCAATAAAATAAACATCTAGAGGATTTATCAACCTCGACCAACTCATATTTTTCCATAGCTCACCTTTTGCTTACAACTTCCAGCTTCTAGACATTGGTATAATCAATAATGATCACATCTGCTTTTAATAGTCTCTTTGAAATATCTCTCTTGCAATTCATATTGAGGATACCCACTTTTTACCTTAGTCTTCGAAACATAAATTTATATTCTTCAATCGATTTACCTGAACTATAGATTCTGGAGTATTTAGCACCCACTTTGTTTATAACCTTTTATTTGACTTGGTAGTTAATACCCTTATGCAATCAATCGTTATTCTTTAGTTATATGATACTAATATGTTTCCTAAAGAAATTATAATTATAATGAGACCCTAGCAATTGTACTTGATAGGAGCTCCCTTGCAAAAATAAATATTAACTTTCTCTCATCTTTTCCACTTTAAGATTTATCCATACTAAGGCCACCCTTATATAGAGGAAAGTTTTGAGGCTCATTTAAAATCTTTTAACCGGTGAATCGAATGTAAGGTCGTTAATCCTTTTCCTATGCTCCTTTCTTACATCTTAGTGGGTACAACTTTTTATTTTGGAAATTACCTCCCATATTTAGGGGAGGAAAATAAATCATGCCTCGAATATTATGGTGTTTCTCCTCCATACTCGAATCAACTTACTCGGAATGAGATAACTCGACTTTTACAATAATATCCAAAGTACTTTTGTCCGACTGCTGGCTAATAACCATTATTATATCATCTCGATAAATCCATCTGACTGTAATTAATTCATCAACCAATGTAAACATAATAATTAAGCTTGAACAACATCTTCGACATTTTCAACTTACTTCTTAGCTGCAACCGCGTATACATACCAAATCAAATAGCAATTTCAAGCCCTGATGACTGATTAAAGTGCATAAATACAGCCCTGAACTTTACCTGAATTAAATATTCCACCTCTTTATACTTACTTTGACCCAAGGGGCCCATGAACTTCCTTCTAAGGGGTGAATAATGGATTCTATTGATTTCATTAATTGTATCATAATTGCCTTTGCTCGGATAGTGTTTCCTTACCATATGGCTGAAAAGTCTTTACAGATAACATGTTTTTTCATATTTTGATAAGACCATCCAAAGGTGCTATTACTCATTATAATACGACCCTTTTCTTAAACTTAGTGTTCAAAATTTGGAGATGACTGAGCTAAACATGATGATCAAAATCGGCTTTTGCTGTCCAAAAACATTATTAATTAGTGTAGTCTGGGTTCTCCTGGGAAAGCCGTAGCTTATTGCCATTCTAAATTATTTCTTATACTTGCATAAACCCGAGTTTCTTACTCTATGCTTTTCCTCTATTTTGATTTCCTGAAGTATTCGCAAAGCCTTAACTATAGCTACTGTAGTACCCTATCTAGGTTTAACAATTAGAATACATTCCTATTATCCAACTCTAGTGAATCAAATAGTTGAACCTGGAGGTATTAGGTCCCGTAAAATTGTTCCCTCACGAGTTGATAACACTGGTAGTTGGAGTTTTCTGAATTTTTTCTAACTTCTTTAGTTTCTCCTCTAATCATGCCAAAGAATATAACTATTCTTTTAGACTTTAGGCCCAATGTCCTTATCGGGGGTAGAATTTAACTAGCTTACATTCACTCTATACGTCCTCCCTTTATCTTATATCCGCATCGTTGATAACATTAGATTTGATTCCCTATATTGCAAGAATATCTATGAGGCAAAATGGGACTCGAAACTCCTATGACTTAGCTACTATGCATGATCTATAGAATAAAGAAGTGAAACCATTCCCAAATACCTTGTAGCCTCCCGATTATAAGTATGAAGCAAAACATATCCGTAAGCAAGACTCTAAGATACGACTTGTGGATTTCTTGGGACTTGACGTTGTCAGAACACCATGTTTGTCATGCCTTAAATTTGGGAAAGCACAGTGGCACCCCGTGCATGCCTAACGAAGTGAGCCAATTGTGACTCAACGGAAATTATGACATTCGGCCCTACAAGGCCACAATCATAACCTATTGAACGAATATAAAATATCTATACCGACAAGGTCAAATTCAATAAAAACCAGATAAGAACAAGACATTGAGGTTGCAAAACAAATTATTGCCGGCAAGGCCATAAACTATATTGTACAACCAGCAACTAGTCCACTTAGCCTCTAAAGAGTAATAATACTGATGGTTGGGATGGGCACCGACCTACTTATTGTCATCTATACCCTCGGACGGGCACACGGTACTTAAGATCACAAGTAACCCCAAGTCAACCTATTGATCATCATACTGCCGGCTATTTCTGAGTAAAAGCAGCTGGAGTTTTGAAATAATGAAATCTTTTAAGAAACGATGAATAATATGTTCATACATCCGAAAGAACAACAATACTAACATCCGAAATTTTGTCCGAAAGCCATCTACTAATGATGAGTCATTCTGGACAAGCCTCAACTAACTCTAAAATCTAACTGGAAGGAAATTAACTAAGTAAATGAAATGTTGTTCTCGAAAGATGAGACTCACCACGCCGCCGCCGAAATCACCCAAGAGATCTACTAACGGCGTTGAGACTGAGAACCCATCATGAAACGATACATCATAAAAGGTATGCGTCACATTTCTTTGAATATACTGGAGTTAGTAGGAGAAAACATAACACTAGATATAAACAATCGGAATCAAAATCACATGCAATGACCAATCAAATGTCGAATCAAATAATCAAATATACCGAGATGGTCAAGATGACCAGTTCATGGTCAAAGACATCCCCTAAGTCTCAAATAAATACTGCATCAACTTATCCAACCGACTAATCCGGGAGATCGAATTGAGCTGACTAGTAAGAGAGTCTATAACCGTCATATAACAAATCATTAGACGTGGAGTCCGATGTATACACCCCATTGGTAGGACTCCAACATACCTTGGAGATAGAGGCATGAAATGGGTGATCATAAGTCTGGGGCCATGAGGCCAATAAAAATGGTAACCTATGGTGGTATCGTAGTTCTGGGAACCCGGGTGCGCTGGGTCCCCAAACCGCTCCGTTTCTAAGTCCTACTCCCACCTGGATATTTCTAGATCGACTACTAAGCTGATAGCTTGAAACTGGGCCCAAGACTAATTTAAGAATACCTATCTCGAAAAAGCACCCTCAGAGAGTCTTATCGGACCGACCTCTAAAACCGATTCTAAGACTCGGTCGAGCATGCTTATCTGGAAGCCGTGACTGCCTAAAGAACAAACTATAATATGAGATTGGGGTTCTAAGGCTGGTTAGAGCTACTTAATCAAGTGTCATGACCGCCTAAAGACCCACTAAAATCTGATACTGGTCTAGTTCTGATAATTGTGAGGCACTCACGAACAATCGAGAATTTCTGTAGTCAAACTGACTGCCTGACAATTCTGAATAAAATTGAGGATTCTTGTTACACCCCGTAAGTTTGTAACATTTAGTCGGCCTATTTGTATGTTGATTGAGAGTTTTAGAGTGCCATATGTACGAGAAAGGGACCTGGGGAAAGGCCTAACGGTGCCAAGTTGGGATTTCAAGGGAGGGGGCCAAACCAAGCTGCCTAGGAAGGGCAAAGTGGCATGCAGCAGAATCAGCGCTGATGTGGGCAGAGTGCCACGTTGCCTTGTCTGCTGCCTCAAATATATAAAGGCCCTACACTTAGAAATTAGATTATTTTCATATAACTTTACGCCAGAACAGAGGGAAACCGAGGAAAACATTTAATAATCATCCGATTACACTGCTAAACGCCGTCCAAATTCAAATTAATCTCCGGGTATTGAAGTATATGGCTGCAGAGAGTATCATGCAGAGTTATTCGCAAAATACGCCCGACAAATCATCGCTCCACCGAGCCTAAGTTTATGGAATTGATTCAAATTAGTGTCAATACGATCATGTTCCTAAAGTAAGCATTTCTCCCTCTAGATTCCCGAGAAATTACGAGTTTTCAATCATCTTTCGATAGGTTGAAATATAGTTACTTACATATATATAGAGTTATTGTTTTTTTCGAATTCCAAGAACGGCTGGCCCTATTCATCCACATTAATATGATTACAATTGAGAAGGGAAGTTGAACACGAGCCGATACTCACGCTAGTCGTAAAACAATGACGAGGTATATAAGGCTTAACTCTTGGCAAGGGCATCCTTGTCATTAAAGGTTACGACTTATGTTCTCAAATAGAAATAACGATCTCGACGTTGTAGACTACAGTACCATTAGATTGTAATTCGACATGTTGTAATTAGTCAAGTATTATATATATTTATACAAATATTTATATGTTATGTAAATCTTCTTGAATAGGGACATAAATACATACCCCGTTAGTTGCTAGAAAACATACGTATCGTACCGCAGACCCCCTCGCTAAAAGGGAGCGTGTTAATGTGATTCAAGTATGAACGCTATAGAAACTCTTTTAGTTCTCGCCTTATTGTGATGGTAGACTTATATGTTTTTTGGCTGTGGCTAGACTTTAGAAGCTCGTAAGAGTTATTGTCCTCGAATCGGGGCTTGGTTAAATAGTATGGGCGCAATTAGCGGTCTAACGACTCGCTGATTGTAGACATGTGTGAAAGCCGCCCCTAGAGGTCATTGACGCACGCACGCTTCCAAAACCAGAAATAGAGACATAATAGGTATATTCTAGAGTTAGCTACAACAGGTGGTTCCACTGTAACAGTGATCACCCGCCATCCCCTTTAGCCTATCGCTGATTGTCGCCTTAGTCGACTTAACAGCTACCACGTAGGATGCCCAGCCCCGCCGCCCAAGCCGATAAACCCGTGGGTGCCCTGGGCGAGGGGTCCACACAGAAGTCGCTGACCGGGCGCACCCTAGCCTGCTCTGTAAGGTGTTCCAGTAGCAGAGTTAGGAGAGGGCCACCTATATAGAATCGCCTATAAGATTGAGAATTTCCCAAAACAAGAATATAGATCCGAGTGGATTCCGTACAAGGCCTAAGGAGTCAAGAGAGGCATCACTAGTACAAGATAACTACAAGTTGAGGAGATCGGTAAGTCCCTGCGAAGGACTGCAGTGCGATCGCATGGAAGAAAGTTCCGACCAAGCCCAAATTCTCATAGTTGTTTAATTAGAAGAATAAAGTAGTTAGCTATCCACAACTCACGCTTATTCATGAGTTATAGATGTCCCAGTAGGACATTCGTGAGTATTGTTAGCCACTGCACTTTCGCCTATTCATCCTGCATCATTAGAGATCATGATCACTATCAGATCCTTTGATCAAATACTTCTGCACATGGCGTGCCTCACAGATGCCCATACAAATTATCCCAGGTTTAGTAGCATTAGAATGAGGCTAGAAGGCCGATATGCCTTCTTTATATAGATATATTGATGTGTCCGTATAACACCCGGTTGGGGTTTCGGCCATATGTTTCCTTGACCGCCCTAGGGTTAATATTTGTGTCACTCGCCGCCAAGGGCGAGGATACGTCGCTTACTTGAGAGGCATGTCAGTCCGTAAGGGAAGAAGAAGATGGGGATCCGTATCCTCATATGTCGTGGTTGTCCTTATACACCCTCGCCGAGCGCTTACGCCCGAGGTGTAGATATCAAGAGTCTTTCGAACTTAGACACAGCTACGCTCAGGCCAAGGGCCCGCTGTAGACCTAGGGGACCGGTAGGTTGGATATAGTACCGGTAGAGTGCAGACACCCGAGTAGAGGTATATAGATTGGAGATGTGCCCGCTGTGACTTATGGGGGCTTGAACGAGTTATTCTATGCCGATTGTACCTCCTGTGCTTATGGGGGCCAAGTGGGGTTCTTGTATGAATTCTTGTCTCCGCTAGCCGTAGGAAATGCAGCGTATGCAGTCTTAGCTTATGTACATGGGAAGTCAGTTAGTAGATACGAATCAGCAGGCGACAGTTTAATCTTTTCGACTCTATTTTTACTTACTTCTAGTCCTATTCAGCTTATCTATTACCTTACATATTCAGTACATATTGTACCGACGCCCTCCCCTGGAAAGGCGCTGTATTACTTGCCTGCGGGTGCAGATAGACGACGAGCAGGTCCTCGTAGTTCCAGTCAACCGTACAGAGCCAACTCTTTCTTCCGGAGCTTGTGTGATTGAGGTTTACTTCTTTTGTTTGTACAGTATGGGTAGGTCGGGGCCCTGTCCCGACCATCTTATTACTCTTAGAGGCTTGCATATTGTGTTACTTCCCGTGTTAGATAATATCGGCCTTGTGGGGAATCAGAGTGTTTTAGACTATGTGTTGGTCGTGTGGGGACCTGTTTAGCGATTGATTGGTGGCCTTGCCGGTCATAGTTTAGCTTTTAGCATCTAGTTTACTTTCCAGCTTATAACTAGATATCATGGTTTTTGTCGGCCCGCATAGGACTCCCATGTTTGTTTGTCTCTCGGTTAGCTGTTTATTTTCACAGTAAAAGGCCTTGTCTGCCGGGCGCTGTATTTATAGCCTCTATATAGCCCTTTGTTTTCTTGATTCTAGAGTTAGAGCAGTCTCGCACCGCAGGTGCCAAGCCCGCCGCCTCAGCGCTTCAGGTCCTAGTAGGGCACCAGGTGCCAGTCATGCCTTCCAAGGCCGGGCGTGACAATCTCCTAACATTCCGACTGAAACAAAACTATCATGCAGCTAACTGAGATTTCAATTCATACTAACAATATGGGAATCCAAAACATTCATAGAATCAAGCAACAAGGAAGGTTAACCCAATAGGAAAAATTTGTGGTGATCTCATTGAACATTAGGGCTAAAATCATTCTTACAAGAAAGAGCATTTATACGATATCTAGATAATGGAGGAATATCCAAATAAATCAACTTAAATCATATTCACAAGCTATAATGTAGAAATCTGACATATATTTCATCCACATTCGAAAGCTCAGTACAGAATTCACTTAATGAACAACATCAATATAGTCATAAACTGATGGAATCATATCTAAAATAAACATGGATATCATTATACATGAATTCAAAGAAGTCTGACATATATTCCCTTCACATTCGAAAGCTCAGGGCTAGAATTCATAGAGAAACTAGGAGGGATGTTGGGGACACAAGGGAAGAATTATTTCCTTGTTGAATTCCAACATACCTAGTGACGGAAATTCCTAGAGAAAGAAGCCTGAATTACTGCAATAGATGAGGAACCCTAGACCTTGCTTGAGAGCTCTTAAGAGAGAACTTGCGTAAATTTTCTCGAGAATCCGAGGGAATGAGGGCGAAAACCATTTAGTCCCTCTAAATCCCCTCAAAATAACCTAAAACGACGTAGTTAGTGTTGAGTCCGCAAGCAAATGGTCGTACAAGTAATATAGTGGCCCTTTAAGAGCCGGATATCGAACCCACAGGACTGGACCAATTCAAATTTCCAACTATCAAGTTCAAGTGTGATACTAAATGCCCCAAGTGTTGATTATAGAAGTTTTCTGATAGAGTTAATTAAGTCTAGGGCGGTCAACGAAATACTCAATTAATTCAAGGAGAAACTGGAGTTAAGGCCTGGATAATCATGCGATACTACGATTTGCAATGGTTTAAGCATGAAACTATCAATTGTCATCTCACATAATTAGAATTGCATGTTCATGGTATTCCGAACCTCTAAACACGACAAACTAGCCTCACTACTACTGTTGAGCTGGGTGACCTCCAGGAGACCTCCTAATTATTCAAAGTTCCGAGCTTAACTAATCATTATCATAGCCTACACTTATACTTACTTAGACATTAGGAACATTGGTACATGGAAGAATCTCTCCTCCGAATTTAGGAAATTCAACTTATAAATAAACAAGAGCTAAACATAAAGATGCATGACTTGAATATAACTCGAAAGAATTCAATCATATGTTATAACATGAAAATCATATACATTAAGACTTCTTACTAGAAATACATAAAAAGACCTAAGTTCTTAGACTTTGTATGCAACATCAAAAAATACTTGAGCGAGACATTAGCATAATTCTCGAAATATGATCTCAAAAACTCTTTAGATCAACTAGCACGTTTCAACATAAATTAGGGATGTAAAGACATAACTTAAGGATTCGAGACTTGGAGCTCTATAATTTAGGAACTCGTGAGTAACTCTCTACGTGATGCCTTATAGGCAAATAAAGATATATAGCCATAATCTCAAAGCATGCCGGATTGACTTACATGACTTTGCAATTATCTACTGAGCTTAAGAAAGCTTACATAATCATAAGTGACTTAGAAGATCCTAGGATTACCAAGCTTACATAATCATAAGTGACTTAGAAGATCCTAGGATTACCTCTTTTAGACATGGTGCAGAAAATTTCAACACTTAGAATATTAACTTAACATAATCGTTTAGGGTATAGCAGAGCCAACTTAAGTTACTATTTTGCAGACGTTCAACTCTAATTATTTTGTAGAAGGTTAACACTTTAGTGGTTGTTCATCAATGTAACACATATCGAACATAAACAACTTAATTATAACGCTTTTGCTAAACGTCTTAGAACAAGTTAATCTTCCTAGCTGTTTTCCTACCTCATTCACAATCAGAATCATATCGTTTAATTTAACAATATTTATCTTTACTTTCCTTATTCATCTTAACTTATTTGCCAAAAATTATTCACTCTACACTCAAGTATTTACCTTCGTGTTCACTATTCCATCAATTCTAATACACACTTACCTCTTGGCCTAATTGACAACTTTATCTCATAACCTCGTCTTCTTATATTTTAACATCGCTTAGATGGAATTCTGAGAAAGAAATTACGGCAGAGTGCATATTACTTCACATATTACCTTAAAAGGGATAGAATTTACTCTTATCTTCCCTTTTATAATGTCAGAAAAGGATTAACGACTTAGCCATGCTTTCCCCGTTAACATGTATCGACTTAGCTTATTTGCTACATGCCACTTGCTTAGCTTTAAGGAGGCAAAAGATAAAATCTACTTTAACTTAAGCACTTAAAACATAAACATATAGGATGGATTAACAATATTATTAAACATCATTTCAATAAGCTCGTTTAGCCTCAATCGTTTTAGAGTCATCTTCTTTGCTTAAGTTCAATTACATGTCAGTTGCCTTAGTATTTCCTACTAATTTCACTAAGTGACCAGATATTAACATATATTCAATATCACATATACAATATACTTAAAAGGACCAGCTCACGGTGCCTACGCGTTATGAATTTCAGACTCGACATAACTACGGCACACCGTATAAAATTACATCTTCACTTCACATTTGTTCCTTTCAACCATTCTTAACGATTCAAGCTTTACGCCAAGTATTTTCAACCCTTTGACACAGGACTATACATGCCTCA
Organism: Datura stramonium; assembly: GCA_018107945.1. Classification (NCBI taxonomy): domain Eukaryota; kingdom Viridiplantae; phylum Streptophyta; class Magnoliopsida; order Solanales; family Solanaceae; genus Datura; species Datura stramonium. The sequence continues at coordinate 48,701 of JACEIK010004174.1, read as the reverse complement.
ATATGATTTTTAAACTATAGGAATATTGATCCTTTCAATGACTTAGTTTCTTGAAAAACAAGGAAGGGACGCTTACATGCACTGGCACGCCGACTCCCACTTGCCGAAAATCTCCTTTCAAGATTACACCTTAAGAATCCTTCCAAGTACAATTTACAAATCCAACAAGAAGCAACTTCACTTCACCAAAGTTCTGGAAAAATTGGGCAGCAACATGCCACAAGAACACACAAAGAAACAACAACACAATACTACAACATTTTACAAGTTATAACCTCATAAACTTAAAGAAATCAAAAAGGAATTACTTACCCTTTATTGAGATGTTATTAGATAAAGTAGAGTAAACTCCCTACTCTTTCCTCTGCCTAAATCATCTAAAACTGCAGCAATGCCACAATCAACCACAAGACAACAATAAGCCATGACTTTCTTCCAAGGTTATCTTTTTCAAAGCCCAAAAGAGACAATAGTAGTTTCTTACCTGGGATATCTTTTTCACCAAGGCATTAGCTTTGAATTTCTCTGTATTCTGAAAAAAGAATCAACTAAAAAAGAGTAGAAATGAGCTTTCTAGCTCAATTTTACTCATATAGGCGGGGCTGGGCCCGTGCGACATTCCTCGCAAGGTGCGCGCTCGTTGCCTCAAGCCGTCTTCGGCGCTTCCGCACGCCCGGGCGCTTTTCCAACCGATGCTGTTGTCTTCAAAAGAGCATAACTTTTACTCAGAATCCCGATTTACTAGCGGTTTTTTTCACTATAAACTAGAATCAAATACCTTTCATTTGATAGGTTATGGGATCTCTAATCATTATATGTTTGGATATATGACCATTTAAAATTGAACCTTATGTACAAATCCTCACATACTCTTTGCTTTTCCCTTTGCACATGTTTCCTTCCACCTACAGACAATATACAACCCATAATTACCTTAATATGACATAAACCATTAAATAATCAATAAAAAATTGGTGTAACACTCCACTCATAGGCTACTCTTGCAATTCGCTGTAATTCTGTAAGGTCCCACATATCTCGGATCGAAGTTTTCTTTCTTCCCAAATCTCATCAATTTTCATGGAGGAAATTTTTAGATAAACCTAGTCATCAACCGCAAATTCTAACTCTCTTCTCCTAACATCCGCATAATATTTTCCGATGGCTTTGAGCTATTTTAAATCTGCTTTCTCTCGATGAGTTGTACCTTCTGCATAGCTTCATGAACCAACTATGGCCTGAGTTAAGTAGCTTCACCAACCTCAAACCACTGATAGGAGATCTTCAATTGCACTACCACTAAATGCCTTAAATGGGGCCATCTCTGGATACTAGAGTGGTAGTTGTTGTTAGAGTGCAAACTTGATGAGAGGAAAGTGATCACATCCCAACTGCCCTTGAAATCAGTCACACACGCTCTCAACAGATCCTCAAGGGTCCCGAATAGTCCGGCTCAGCTTTTCCATCCGTGTGCGGGTGAAAAGTCAAGTGCTCGCCTGACTCGGGGTACCGAGTCTTTGAAAAGACTTCCAAAATGTAAAGGTGAACTGGCACTCTATCTCGAAATAATGGATAAGGGCAATCCCATGAAGTCTCACCAACTCCTAGATATAAATCCTAGCATAGTCCTCACTGAAGTCTGTAGTTTTAATCGGAGGAAGTAAAGGACTTAGTCATTCAAATACTATTACCTGTATGGAATCATGCTATTGACGAGTTCGAGGTAGACTCAGAATAAAATCCATATTTACCTCTTTCCACTTCCATGTGGGTACGCTGATATCCCGAGTCATACCTCCCAGTCTCCGGTTTTCTACTTTGACTTGCTGGGCAGCTCGAGCACTTAGATACAAATTCAGCGATATCTCTCTTCATGGCGTTCTACTTAGTAACATCCCGTAATCACGGTACATCTTAGTAGTACCTGGGTGATGGAATACCTCGAACCGTGTGTCACCAAGCACTCTCGCTGTCTCAAATCACCCATATTCGGTACGCACAATTCCACTGCAATCTGAGGACACCATCTCCTTGGGAGAAAGCCTGTACTTTTTTCTAAGAACCGCCCTTTAGTTTAAGCAGTACGTGATCTTCATCTTGCCTTGACTCTCGACTTCAACTACCAACGAGGAACTGGACCACTCTATAAAACTTCTCCACCCTTATCTCAGATCCTCCAATTGTACTCCCAACCCACTAATATGTGGGATATCCTATGCTAGTCTTTTTTCCTTCCTCAACATGAGCCACGCTCCCCATAGATACTCATCTCATGACATCAACCACCACATCGTTTTCTCAGGGATATAGCATGCTCATGTCATAGTCCTTCTCAGTGAATCACCCAACTCCTTCTCTAACAGATTTAGGTCTTTTGATCGAACACATATTGAAGGCTTCGTGATTGGTGAAACATCCACGTGAGCCTCGTACAGTAGTGTTCCATATTTTCAACGCAAACACCACCGCCGCTAACCTGTAATGAGTCGATAATTGTTTACATGAACCTTGAGCCGTACGGAGGCATAGGCTATCACCTCGCCCCACCGCACGTAACGCACCGAGTCCAACTTCCGGGAAGCGGCCACATAATAAACAACTAACCCTCTCGTTCCTTCCAAGAAGGTCAAAACTATAGCCAGAGGAGTCGAGCTTTTAATTCTTGGAAACTCTTATCACACTCGTATGACCACTGGAATTTCACATTCTTCTAAGTCATCCTAGTTAGAGGGGATGCTATAGGGGAAAAGCCTTCCACAAAGCATCGTACAACCGGCTAGACCCAAGAAACTTCTAATTTCGATTTGGGAGGTAGGTCTTGGCCAATCTTTCACTCAAGTATTCATTGTTTTGAGGATCTATCTCAATACCTCATCCGAGACCACGTGGACCAAGTAAAGTCATAGACTTCCAACCGAATTTGTATTTGTTTAACTTAGCGAATAATCGACGGTCCCAGCATCTCAAGCACTATACTTAGGTGGTTAGTATGTTTTTCCTCATTCCTGAGTATACTAAAATGTCATTGATAAATAAAATGACGAACATAAACTATATACGTTTGAAGACTCTGCTCATCAGCCCCATGAAGGCTGCAGGGCATTAGTTAGTTCGAAAGATATAACTACAAACTCATAGTGACCATACCGAGTTCTGAAAGCTATTTTGCATGTCACACTCTCTCGACTCTTAGCTGATGATACCCCGACCTAAGATCTTATCTTTGGAGAAACAAGCTATTCTCAAGGTTGAACACCATCAATTTTGGGTAAGGGATACCTATTATTCACTGTGATCTTTGTTCAACTGATGGTAACCGATGCACATTCTAGGGTACCATCTTTCTTCGCACGAATAGTACTGGATCACCCCAAGGAGAGATGTTGCGCCTGATGAAGCCTTTATAAAGAAGGTCTTTAAGCTACTCCTTCAACTCCTTAAGCTCACTGGAGCCATTCGTAAGGAGGGATGGAAATAGGCCGAGTATCCTGGAGAAGGTCTATTCGGTCTATTTCCCGCTTAAGGACTTTGGGAAGATATTCGGGGAACACATCAGGGAATTTGCTTACAACTCGAACCGACCGGATAGTTGGAGTCTCGTATGTTATACCCCGTGACTCAAGGATCGCACCCGGAGTCAAACGAGGAATGAGTCACAGACGACTCATGAGGAGACCCCACGAGTCGCCGGTGCTCATGGGAAGGTTGGACTAGGCTGAGGAGTCGAGGTCCCCACGGGCGTGCGAATGATTCGTGTTCAGCCACCACAAGTCTTCAAGTCCACCGTGGGGTAAGGCTGAGGACTTACTCATGATGAGGCAGCGATTTGACGGAAGCTGGTAACGAGTCGTTGCCTCGCGGGAAGAATCGTCATGTCCTCCGCAAAGCACCCTAGGGGAAAATTCCAGTAGATTCTGATGAAAGACCCAACGACTGCTCTCCTTGGTAACGAAGTCGTCGTGTCATCTGGGGTCTCCCGACAATTACTTTTTGCGAATTAGTAAGGGCCATCTCGTAATTTTCTACACTTCTAAGACCTAAACTACGTCATTTTGAGGTCGGGACAAGGTCTTTAAAGGGGAAATCATTCATGATAAACCTCATTTAATGCATCTAAGAGTAGAGAAGTAATAGGAAAGGGATTCAAGTGCTTCTTCATGTTTCAAGTTTCCATCTAGGGCTTTTCAAGGAGTTAAGAATCGAGTAGAAGTTCAGGCAGGGTTTGAATGGGTTGTTTAAGGCTCACTACGCCTGATTTCTCCCTCATTCTATGTTTAAAGTTACCAAGACTTTATGGGTCAATGTTTCCTCAAAAATTGGTATGAGCTTGTCATAGCATGTCTAAACTTACGGGTTTCGAATTATTGGGCTGTTTCACTTGTTTCATTCAATATTTGATGATTTAATCTCTCAAAGCATATGTGCCAAATCATGAGGATTTTTAGTGAAATTTATGATTACGGTGATTTCACAAGTACCACAAGCATGATATGAATCTTTGAATTTTAAGCATGTTTTCAATTATTCATGTTATTATGATTATGTTTCCTATAAATTTAAGCATTTTAAGTATGATTAAAAATATGGGATATGCCCCCATTTGCTTATGATTCATGAACTATGATTTTGGCCGATCCACGGGCCCAATTCCATGGCATCACGAATTCTCAAGCATGTATGATTATCACGATTTAACTAGCCATGCATGTCATGTATAAATTTTCTATGAGCACGTTGCATGTTTTGGGAGTAGTACGTAACACCGAGTAGGTTCGGGGCCTAGGTTACACCCCGAATTTCAAAACTAAGTGCCACCGTAGGTTATGTTTGGAATCGCCTCAGTGTCTGTCCCTATTCCCTATGGGGCCTTCATGAGTGATATCACGCCTTTCATGGTTCATACCCTTGGCACGGTATGAACGACCTCCCGACTAGGCTTACAGATCGGGCTCCATGTGTGCTCATATGGGTATGTCGGTTATCGAAATCTTCCACTGTTCCTCATGTTTTAATGCATGTATGATTATGTTATTTTGTCTCAAGTCGTGTTTTATGAAATGTTTTCCCTCATGTTATGACTATGACAGGTTCATGAATATTTTGGAAATGTTGAGCCTTACGATATATTTATGATTTCAGTCTTTGTGATCATGATGTCCCCACTCCTATAACTTTTATGTTTTCAAGTATTATTTTGCATACTTCACATACTCAATACATTCAAAGTACCGACCCACATATTTTCTATGTTGTATCGTTTTATGATACAGGCTCCGATTCACAGGTTCAACATCGCTCCTAGCTTGCTCTAAGATCTGCTCTCAGTTCTCAGTGGTGATTCCTCATGGTTTGAGGGCTTCATGTTTGGATCTTGTTTGTCTTTTAGTTTTCAGAATGTTGGGGTTAGATGGGGTCTTGTCCCTTCAACCCGTCTATTATGATTAGAGGCTTTCAGACCTACTTGTAGTAATCAACTGCTTATGCTTGGATCATGTTTTTGTTGTTTCTTATATTTCATGTCATGGTTTCTTTTAGTTCATGATTATTAAGCTAAGTCTTCCGCCTTATGTGAATGGTTTAGTTATATGTTCATGATCCACGTCGTGCGATGAAAAGTCCCTCCATCCTTCTAATTCGTGCTATTCGCGATTGCAGAAAATTATGGATCCTAGAAGAACGAACAGGTGGAGAAACAGAAATGATGATTTCCACGAAGGTGGCAATGATCATGAGTGTCAGCAAGCCTCACCTGTCCAGGAGCCCTAGGCACCAAAGCAGCTGCCCATGCTGAGTTTCGGGCAGCTATTCAGATGTTGGCACAGGCCTTAACCGCTCAGGTCAACTAGCAGGTTGTTGCCCATGTCCTACAGAATGGTAATGCAGCAGCGGCTCGGATTAGAAACTTTTTGATGATGAACCCTCTCGAGTTCACGGGATCAAAGGTGGACGAGGATCCACACGAGTTCATTGAGGGGATCTGAAGGCCACCCAAGTTATGGGGGTGGAAAATGAGGAGTGTGTTGATTTGGCCTCTTATCAGCTAAAGGAGGTTGCTTATATTTGGTAAAAGCAATGGAAGGACAGCAGGGCAGCGGAAGCAGGCCCTATCAGCTGGGAAGAGTTCCACATGGACTTTCTCGATAGGTTCTTCCCTCGGGAGATGAGGGAACTGAAAGAAGCTGAGTTTGTGAATCTCAAATAGGGAAAGATGATGGTGATAGAATATTCACTTGAGTTCACTCTCCTGTCAAAGTATGCCCCGGAGTTAGTGATGGACCAGAGGGCACGGGTGAGCAGAATTGTGCAGGGAGTAGCCGAGTATTTGGACAAGGACTATAGAACGACCATGCTTTATCAAGATATGGACTACCCACGAATAGTCCTTTATGCTCAGCAGATGGAGGCAACTCATATGAGGTAGAGAGAGGCCAAGTGGGCCAGAACTGATAGCCACAGGTTTTCCCAGCCGAGGCCAGGAGGTGGGCCTCACCAGCAGTTCCAACACAAGTCTATTACACCAGCCCCATCTTCAGCCAGTACCCCATCCAGGCCATGAGACGATCAGAGGATTAGGGCCTCAGGTTCGAGGGGTAAGAATAGAATACGCACAGAGCGCACATTCCCATCTTGTGCTAGTTGTGGCAAGAACCACCCAAGGAAGTGTTTGGTGGGCTCAGATGCTTGTTTTAGGTGTGGAAAACCCGAAAACAGGCTTAGGAATTTCCCCGCAACTAGGTCAGGGGGTGGTGGAGCCCACACCCCAGCAACCAGTTCATCAGCTCCAGTGGAACGTCCTACTTAGCAGGGTACTTCGACTGGTCCAGCTGGCAGCTAGCGCCAGAATCGTTTTTATGCACTTGGATCTCGACAAGGGCAGGAGACTTCTCCCGATGTGGTTACGGGTATGTTGCGAGTCTTTCATATTAATGTTTATGCTTTGTTAGATTTGGGAGCTACACTGTCTTTTGTGACACCTTACATTGCTAGTAACTTTGGGGTCAGTCCTGAAACTTTGTCAGAACTATTTTCTTTGTCTACTCCGGTTGGGGATTCAATCGTAGCAAGGTGGGTATATAGAGGTATCCGCATTACAGTATTGCATAAGGTTACCTCCGCAGACTTAGTAGAATTGGCTATGACTGATTTTGACATTATTGTTGTTTGCATGTTATACTTCTATTAACTGTAGAACCCAAGCGGTGGAGTTCCGGTTTCCAGGTGAACCAGTTTTAGAAGGGGTAGTTCAGCGGTACCTGTAGGTCGCTTTGTCTCCTATCTCAAGGCCCAAAAAATGATTTCTAAGGGTTGTATTCACCATTTGGTTAGGATTAAGGATGCCATGTCCGAGACCCCGACCACTCAGTCAGTCCCCGTGATATGTGAGTATCCCGAGGTATTCCTAGATGACCTACCAGGTGCTCCTCCCGAGAGGGAGATTGAATTTGAGATTGACCTTTTACCCGACATACATCCCATACCGATTCCTCCTTACTGAATGGCCCCAGCCGAGCTAAAGGAGTTAAAGGAGCAGTTCAAGGATTTGCTAGATAAGGGTTTCATTAGGATGGGTAAGTCACCCCATGTTGTTTATCCAGAAGAAAGGTGGTTCTCTTCGAATGTTTATTGACTATAGGCAGTTGAACAAAGTCATCGTCAAGAATAGATACCCTTTACCCAGGATCAATGACCTATTTGATCAGCTTCAGGGTGCCAAAGATTTCTCTAAGATAGATCTCAGGTCCGGGTATCACCAACTCAGGGCTTGGGAGGGCGACATCCCGAAGACAGCTTTCAGGACTCAGTATGGCCATTATGAATTTGTTGTTATGTCTTTTGGACCAACCAATGCCTCTGCAGCTTTTATGGATATGATGAACAGGGTATTCAAGGCATATCCGGATATGTTCGTGATCGTGTTCATTAACGACATATTGATATACTCCAGGAGCGAGGAGGAGCATGCTGCACACCTGAGGGTAGCACTCCAGACCCTCAAGGATAACTAGCTATATGCCAAGTTCAGCAAATGCGAGTTCTGGCTGAATTCATTTGCATTCTTGGGACATGTAATGTCAAGCGAAGGCATAAGAGTGGACTCCTAGAAAATAGAGGTAGTGAAGAACTCGCCCAGACGGGTAAACCCTTTGGAGATCAGAAGCTTTTTGGGCTTAGCGGGTTACTATCGGAGGTTCATAGAAGGTTTCTCATCCATTTCAGCCCCATTGACTAGATTAACTCAGAAAAAGGTGAAGTTCTAATGGTCATAGGCTTGTGAGAAGAGCTTCTAGGAATTAAAGGCCCGACTCACATCAGCACCAGTGTTGACTTTACCGGAGGGCGCCAATGGCTTTGTTGTATATTGTGATGCTTCGAGAGTCAGAATAGGGATTGATGCAACATGGGAAAGTCATAGCATATGCTTCCAGACAGCTGAAAATTCACGAGAAGAATTACCCAACCCATGATCTTAAGTTGGCCACGGTAGTGTTTTCTTTGAAGATATGGAGACACTACTTGTATGGAGTTCATGTAGATGTCTTCACGGACCATAAGAGCTTACAATATGTGTTCATGCAGAAGGATCTCAATCTTCAGTAACAGAGGTGGTTGGAGCTACTTAAGGACTATGACATGAATGTCCTTTCCTACCCGGGTAAGGCCAACGTGGTAGCAGATGCCTTTAGCAGACTCTCTCTGTCACACGTGAGTGAAGACAAGAAGGAACTGGTGAAGGAGGTGCATCGACTTGCACGGTTGGGGGTCAGGTTAGTTAGCTCGACCGATGGTGGTGTTGTACTCCGGAATGGATTAGAGTCGTCCTTGGTAACGAAGGTGAAGGCTAAGCAAGATGAGGATCCAATATTGGTAAAGTTGAAAGAAGCTATTCAAAATCAGAAGGTGGAAGTCTTCTCCAAAGGGGGAGATGGGGTACTTCGGTACAAAGGTCTCTTATGTGTTCCGAATATGGGTGATTTAAGGAGCCAGATGTTGCATGAGGCTCACGGATCCAAACATTTTGTCTATCCCGGTGCCACTAAGATGTATCATGCCTTGCGGGAAATCTACTGGTGGAATGGCATGAAGAGGGACATTGCAGAACTTGTAGCCAAGTGTCTGAATTGCCAACAAGTGAAAGTGGAACATCAGAGGCCGGGAGGTGTACTTCAGGATATCATCATTCCTACTTGGAAGCGGGAATAAATCAACATGGACTTCATAAAAAACGCCTGGAACTCATAGACAGTATAACTCCATTTGGGTTGTGGTGGATAGGTTGACCAAGGCTGCTCATTTTCTATCGGTCAAAACCATCGATTCAGCGGAAGATTATGCCAAATTATACATCCAAGAGTTGGTTAGATTGCATGGAGTGACCTTGTCCATCATATCAGATAGAGGTACTCAGTTTACCTCTCAGTTTTAGAGATCTTTTCAAAAGGGACTTGGTACCCAAGTCAAGCTTAGCACGACATTTCATCCGCAAACAGATGGCCAGACGGAGAGGACTATCCAAACTCTCGAGGAAATGCTTAGAGCTTGCGTTATTGATTTCAAGGGTAGTTGGGATGAGCATTTACCTCTTATTTAGTTTGCCTACGACACCAGCTATCACTATAGCATCCAAATGGCACCATTCGAGGCTCTTTACGGGAGAAGTTTTAGACTCCCATTGGTTGGTTTGAGGTCGGTGAGGCTTCATTGGTGGATCCAGATTCAGTCCATGAGGCTATGGAGAAAGTTCAGTTGATAAGAGAAATGTTGAAAACGACTCAAAGTCGCCAGAAGTCTTATGCAGATGTAAGGAGAAGAGAGCTTGAGTTCGACATCGATGATTGGGTGTTTTTGAAGGTATCTCCCATAAAGGGTGTAATGAGATTCGGAAAGAAAGGAAAACTAAGCCCCTTCTATATTGGTCCATACCAGATTGTGAGACGAGTGGGTAAAGTAGCCTATGAGTTAGAGTTACCTTCAAAGCTAGCTTCTTTTCATCCCATATTTCACGTATTTCTCTTGAAGAAGTGCTTGGGAGATCCAGCCTTAGTGGTTCCGATGGAAAGTGTTGGTGTGAAGGATAGACTTAGTTACGAGGAAATTCCCGTTGCAATCTTGGATCGTTAGGTTCGGAGGCTGTGGAATAAGGAAATAGCTTCAGTAAAGGTGTTATGGAGAAATCAGCATGTCGAGGGAGCTATGTGGGAAAATGAAGTAGATATGATAGCTAAATAACCCCCTTTGTTCCCTACCGGCTCAATTTCAATTTCAGGTCAGTTTTTGCCCTAAACCTTTATTCAGTTTCCATGTTCTGTGTCATGCGTGCAAGTTTGTTTTATGATATGATATATGTATGTGATGTCTACATTCAGTCCAGCTATATAGTTCTTTTCGGGGGTAGTCATTCCGTCAGTTTTCAACTTAAATGATCAGTATTTCATATGGTGATTGGTTGTCTCTAGGTTTTCTGCATGTTTCTAACATTCGAGGATGAATGTTCCCAAGGGGGATATATTGTTATACCTTGGGAACCCAAGGATCAGACCCGAGAGTCAAATGGGAAAAAATCTGGAAAATGTTGTAGTAGTGCAGAACGAGTCGTTAGAAGACTCGTGAGGAGACCCCACGAGTCGTCAGGTGGCTCGTGGGAAGGTTGGACTGGGTGAGGAGTCGAGGTCCCCACGGGCGTAGGCACGACTCGTGGTCAACCACCATGAGTCGTCAGGTCCACCGTGGGGTAAGGTTGAGGATTTAATTAAGGATGAGGCAGCGTACTTGACGGAAGCTGGTAACGAGTCGTTGCCTCGGGGGATGAGTCGTCATGTACTCCGTTAAGGGACCAGGTGAAAAATTCTAGTAGACTTGACGAAATGACCCAACAACTCGTTGTCCCTAGTAACGAGTCGTCAGGTCGCCCATTGGGGTCTCCCGACAGTTATTTCCTGCGAATTAGTAAGGGCCATCTCATAATTTCCTACACTCCTAAGACCTAATCTACGTCGTTTTGAGGTCGGGACAGGGTCTTTTAAGGGTAAATCATTCATGATAAACCTCATTTGATGCATGGACTGATATCGAACTGGATTGCCACATAGGGAGTCACGAACGAATGTGTGGCCCTGGATCTTGTAAGGCATACACGTCTAGATGAAAAAGGCGTAACATACCTGTGACCACGTTAGGTGAGTTCTCCTGATCTTGGCGAGAAGACAATGCATAAAAACGGTTTTGGCGCTGGCCGTCATCTGTACATGATGTGTTGGCCTGCTGAGCTGGTCGGCCTGCTGGAGCTGCTAAAGTAGTGGATTGTGACCTTCCCCGTCCTGCTGACGAGAATTCCTTAAGCCGATGACCAAGCTGTCCACAACCAAAACAACCCTCTTGACCTTGAAGACACTCTCCTGGATGGTTCTTGCCACACTTAAGGCAAGTTGGGTAGTGATTGCTTGCGCTGAAGCTATGGGACTGAGGGCTAGATGCTCCACCCCTCCGATCCTTGTGAAACCAGAAGGTAGGGGTGCTAGTTGAATTGGGTGTTGGAGCCCACTGTTGCTGCTGTGGACGGCTACTACTACCAGATCTTTGATGGCCATATTCTGACTGGTCGGTTCTCGCCCATTTGTTCTCCTGCTCCAAATCTTTCAATTTTTCTGCCTCAATTTGCTGGACATGAACACTGAGGCTGGAGAGGTCAATATCCTTAATCAACATTATTGTCCTGCACTCTTTGAGAACAGGGTTTGACACCCCATTAACAAATTTTAGCATACGAGCCGTTGGCTCGGCTACCATCTCTGGAGCATATTTAGACAGTCTGGTGAACTCTAGTGCATACTCCTCCATCGTCCAATTTCCTTGTTTTAGATTCATGAACTCTGCCACTTTTTCCTCCTTGAGCTCCCGAGGAAAGAATCTGTCTAGGAAGGCTGTAGTGAACTCCTCCCATTCCACTGGTCTCCCCTCCTTCCACTGTTCATACCAGACTTGGGCTACCCCTTTCAGCTGGTAGGCAGCCAAGTCGGCACTCTCTGAGGAACTGACAACCATGATCTGGGTGATCTTTTTAATCTCATCCATGAACTCTTGTGGGTCCTCTCCCATCTTAGATCCTTGGAAATGTGAAGGTTTTATCCGAGTGAAGTCCCGCAATCGGGCATCTGCTGCGGACCCATTATTATTGATTGGAACCACCAGCTAGTTCACCTGGTTGGTAACTGTCTGTGCGAGCAGCTAGATAGCCGCCTGAACTCTTCTGTAGACACTGAGTTGTCCTGAGGGGCTGATGGAGCTGGTGGGGTAGGTCGGTGAGCGTTACCATCCCTTCTTCTATTACCATGTCGCGGCGGCATAATTCACTGAAACGAAATAGAGCACAAGTTACGGGAACAATTATGGAATTAAATTTCAATGTACGATAAAGAGCTAATAACATCTTGTAGCCTCCCCGTCATAAGTGTGGGGCGCTTCTCATCCATGAAAGGGACTCTACTCGATATGGCTTTCAGAAATCCAAAGATACTCTAAACCTAGTGCTCTGATACCAAGTTTGTCATGCCCCGAGTCTATACCCTAGACGAGAAGTCAACCCATGGTCTATTATATAACCGACTATTCTATGTAAAACATAGAGGAAGCTTTAAATAACGAAATCATTTAAGAAAACTAATTTAATAATATGTTCATACATCTGATAAAACAACAATACTAAACATCTGAAATTCTGTCTGAAAGCCATCTACTAATGATGAGGTGCTGGGACAAGCCCCCAGCTAAATCTAAAATCTAACTGAAAGGAAATTAACTGAAGTAAATTAAATGTCATCCTCGAAAGATGAGGACTCACCACTGCTGCTGCTGAAATCACCTGAAGTCTAACGGAGTTGAGACTGAGAACCTGCGGCTGTATCATGAAACGATACAACATAAAAGGTGTGCATCAGTACTTTGAATGTACTGAGTAAGCAAGAGAAAACATAACACTATATATAAACAACTTAACTAAAATGACATGCAATGACCAACTGAAATATATTGAGATGGTCAAGATGACCCTTCTGATGGTCAAAATATTGAATCTGAAATACTGTACTGAACTGTTCTGAACTAACTAATCTAAGACTGAATTGGGCTAACTAGGGGAAGAGTCTATAACTGACATATAACTGATCGTGGGCAAAATAGCATGTCCAAGTGATACTTTATAACTTAGTTTTGCCTTGTCTATCTATTAATTTATATACATTCTCATGTGATTTTATGTAAATGTGAACATATACACTAACCAACATGATTAGTTCTTGTTTTGTAGGTTTACAATGAAT